>PVLD010003687.1:0-137769 GCA_004027595.1 Dinomys branickii
TATCTTCACATTCAAAACTTGTTCTGGGTGGGGTTGAGTTTTGAGACTGCGTTTTGTTCCTCTGTTTTCCCATTTTTGGGTATCAGATTCAAAATGTGGAGCTATAAATTCCACAGGCAGTTCAGCAGGCAAAGGTCTGCTGCAGAGGCTGCTCCAATGATTCCTTCTCTTTGGGAGAATGTCCCTTAAGCTGTCTGCTAAGATTTCTGCTTCTACTCCCTACCGCAAGACCTGGCTGGGGCGAATAGACAGCTCGCCACCCCAGGATTCTTGCAGATAGGCCACTCAGGTGTTCCTCCCTGGGTGGAGCTCCTTCCCCCCTCACAAAACCCGTTGGGGCGCCTAATTAGGTCTTCCCACCCAGGAGATCCCGTGGTCCTTAAAGCTGCTGTGATGTCTCTCGCTTGGCTGAGCTTCTTCCCGATTCAGGAAAACCCGGTTAGAGTGCGCACTTAACTCACCCTGTGATCGTGCAGACAGGAATGCCGTTCAGATGTTTTTCCCTGGATGGAGCTTTTCCCCGACTCAGAAATCCTGCCGGCCGGTCGCTGTTGCTCCAGTTCGCGCAGCACTGGCTGCGGGGGTGGGGTTCTGAGCGGGATCTCGGAGCGCTGCCCAGTTTGGTGCAGTTGGTCCCAGTAACGCGTTCTCTGTCGGGTTCAGGAGCTGAAGCCATTCTTCCCTCCACACTCGCTCTCTCGGCTGGTCGTCTTCTTCCCGGAAGACCTCATTTCTGTCTTCATATTGCTATATTTCATTGTTTGGGTGCTAATCCTCTGGGAGGTTCTCTCTCTGCTGCCTACCTGGTCGCCATCTTCCCGGAAGTCCTGGACCTCAGTCATTTGTATACTTCTTCCGTTCCTTTTTTTTTTTTCTTTTTTCCGGTACCGGGGATCGAACTCAGGGCCTTAGTGCTTAGCGGGCAAGCACTTACACCACTGAGCTATACCTCCAGCCCTGTATACTTCTTTAGTTTACAAAAGTTTCAGTGATGTTAGTAATTGTAAGACATTTTTCTTGAAAATAAAGTTTAGTAGTTTCTAGATTTATCAGTGCTCAAAGGAAACTTACTTTAAAATTTTGTTATAAATACTCAGAATATTTGCTTATTTTAATTTCTCAGGACAACAACAGCTTTCCTTCAGAATAGTGGTAAATCTATTAATTGTAGGCAGTGGAGCAGTTAACGAGCTATCTTGCTGGAAGCAAAATTGTTGCTATGTGATTTGACCTACTACGTCAGAAAACAGACCCTAGCTATATTATATTTTTTAAAAATGTAGCCAGGTTTATACCTGGTGCATGTCTCTAATCCCAGCCCTTGGGAGGCTGAGGGAAGAGAATCACTGCAAGTTTGAGGCCAGCCTGGACTACACAGTAAGTTCATGGCAGACCTGAACTACATCCGCATGCTTCCAAGAGACTATCTCAAGAAAAAGCACCAGTGCATGGGGCTTTTTTTTTTTTTTTTTTTTTTGCCAGTGATCTGGTTGGAAATATAGTCAGTTCTCAAGGTGTAATATGCTGAAAAGTTACTAAAGCCAATATAGTACTGAGCCATTCTTCCTAAGATAATTAATAAACACTTAGGTTTCTGCAAACTTCCTGTTACAGCATTTTTTATTAACCTGTAAGTTTTATATGTGTTTCTTAATATACATATTATTGATTCATTAACACTGAATGCATGACCAAGCAGCCCTTACCTATGCACTATTGTTTTGTTTGTTCTTTTTCTTTTTTTGGTACCGGGAATCAAACTCAGGACCTTGTGCTTGCCAGGCAGGCACTTGTACCACTGAGCTACATCCCTGGCATGTTTTTTTTGAGACAGGGTCTCACCATGTAGTTTGGGGTGACATTGAACTCACTGTGCAACACAAGCTATGGTGATCCTCCTGGCTCAGCCCCTCCAGTGCTGAGATTACTGGAGTGCACCACCACTCCCAGCTAATACATTCTTGTTTTTAAAAGTGGAACCGACTCTTTTGTGTCGAAGTGTGTCTCTCTTAGACTGGCCAGGCCCTTACCTCCATGAGATATGAGCAAGGAATACGGACCAGTACTGCAAGTAGGAAATCTTCCCTTACACTTTTTTTAACTTTCATTTTTTTTCATCAAATTTATTTTATGAAATAACATTACCAGAGCCTTTAACCTTATATCGTTAACATTATAAAGCTTCTTAATACACATTTTTATAGAGTCTAATATGCTAATGACATATTCCCATAAGAATTTAACAATTGTGTAATAGTAAATTATTATTATGTGAGCGGTCTACTAAGATTGAATTTTATGACTTCAGGTAATCACTAAAAATCTTTGTTTTAGAATTTACCTCCTTTAGCCAAATTTTAGTTGTTTTAATTTGGCTCCTAAGTAGTCTTTGGGAAAGATACAATGTAAGAATTGAAAAATTAGAAGAGGGGCTTATTATCCATGAAATGATTTTCTCACTTTATTTGAAACTTATTGTGAAATTTAGTCTGCTTATACTGGACATTCGATATTTGAAAAAGGAACAAGTTTAGAAAGTTAAAAAATAATATTCTAGCATTCCAGTGATTTTTCTTTTTTCTTTGTCCTGCTGGGGATCAAACCCCGGACCTTGCACGTGCTAGGCAAGTTCTCTCCCATTAAACTACACCTCAGCACTCATGATTTTGATTTTTAATTGTTTGTATTTGTTTTTAGGGTGGATCTATTTTATTAATAACAGGACCTCCTGGATGTGGAAAGACTACTACTATAAAAATACTGTCAAAGGAACATGGTATAGAAGTACAAGAGTGGATTAATCCTGTTTTACCAGACTTCCAAAAAGATGACTTCAGGGAGATATTTAATTTTGGTAAGGTTTGCTGTGAAGGTACTGGAAATAAGAACAACTTGTGCCTAATGTAGCGTTTAGATGAGACTGGATGAGTGTGTTTCTCTCCTAGACTGGCCAGTTTCCAAGAGCAGTGATTTCAAAAGGACAAAGGGCTGCCTGACAGGGTTCTTTCAGGATTAAATTGTAACTCTTTTATTAGAGGACAGTTGCATATGTTTCATTATTTCTGGAGGTTATACAGTGTGAGATCTTATTTGTTTAAATGTGAACCAGATCTTAAGATGTGTTAAAGGAGCCTGATGTGTCAGCACATTCCTGTAATCCGAGTACTCGGAGGCTGAGCTAGGAAAGCTGGCTCACATTCAAGGCCAACCTAGGCTACACAGTGGGCTCAAGGCCCGACTATATAATAAGATCCTGTCTCAAAAAAAGAAAAAAGGAAGATGTGTTAAATGAACTTGGTTCCCAAAACGGCATGGCGGCATATGCCTGTAGTCCCAGTACTTCGGAGGCTGAGGTAGGAGGAGTTTGAGGCTAGCCTAAGCTGTATAGTGAGTTAAGGTCAGCCTCTGAACTACATAGTGAGATCCTGTCTAAAAAAGAAAAACAAAAAACAGTAAGATGGTTTTGATTACTAATACCTGTTAGAGTCAGATCAGATCAAAGCATAAGGCCAAGAGGTCACCTTTGGAACTTGGAAGGAGACCTTAAGATAAGCATCAAAAACTGGTCATAGTAACTTTATTTTGTTTTAGATGTTTTGGTTTTGTTTTTTGATACAAGGTCCTACTATGTAGTCCAGGCTAGCATTGAACTCAAAATCCTCCTGCCCTGTTCTCCTTGGTAATGATATTGCCAGGTGTATGCCACTACTCCCAGATCTGGCACTATAATTTTTATCTTTCCTGGTTTTCGTATGTATAGGTAGCTAAATTAGGCATAGCCTAATGTAAGCTAGTTATAAGCGAGAAGAATTGTGCAGGGCAGTTTTATTTTAACGTGGAGTAGGTATCAGAAACCTCTCCTATGGGGGCCTCTTCAATACGCTGTGTATACCCTGGCTTTGGCACGCCCATCCTCATCCTGCTAGTGTCCTGTGTCCTTCTAATTTTGACTGCTTTCTAAACGGTGACATCACTTCTGGCAGTTTTAATCTTTTGTCTTCTACATAAAACGTATCTTCAGAGAGCTCCGTGGCTAAGGTGACTGTCACTCTATTTTACTGTTAAGCTTTCACTTACCAGTTGTATCAGTCATTCAACTCTGTGTTAGATTCGTTGTGGTGTCCATGTGCACTGATGTCTTTTGAAGTGAATGTGGGTTGTTTGTGGGGGTGTTTGGTTTGTGTGTTTTTTTTTTTTTTTTTTTTTGGTTCGGTGGTTGTTTTGAGATGGGGTCTTGCTTATGCTGTTCAGACTCCCTTTGAACTCACTACGTAGAGCAGGCTGGCCTCATGCCATACCTCCAGAGTGCTGGGAATATAAGTGTGCACCACCAAGTCTGACTGAATTTTAGATTTTAACAATTTCACAATATCAAGCTGGGCGTGGTGGCATATGCCTATAATCCCAGCACTTGGGAGGCTGAGACAGGAGGATCCTTGTGAGTTCAAGGCCCTGAACTACACAGAAAGACCCTGTTGCTTTTTTTTTTTGTCTTTGTGAGGCAGGGTCTTGCTATGCAGTTCAGGCGGACCTTGAGCTCACTTTGTAGCTCAGGCTGGTCTTGAATTCGTGAAGATCCTCCTGCCTCAACCTAAGTGCTGGGATGACAGGCATGTGGCACCACGCCCGGCTGAGAGACCTTGTTTCAAAAAGACAAAAAAAAAAAGATATAATATCAGAGACTGTTTCATTATAAAATGCAATTGTACTGGCATTGTGTACATATGATTTGTATATATGTGTGCATATACATGTGTATAATATTACATATGTATACATAATTTGTTGAAAATAAATATGCTAAATATGTTTCCTTTCAGAATCAAGTTTCCATACATTTCCATATCAGTCTCAGATAGGAGCGTTCAAAGAATTTCTACTAAGAGCAACAAAGTATAACAAACTACAAATGCTTGGAGATGATCTGAGAACTGATAAGAAGATAATTCTAGTTGAAGTAAGGACAACTTTTGAAACTGTGCTGTTGCTGTTGAGCAAAGGGTTGTGGTATATACCTCACATGTTAACATGAGCTAGCTCATAGGTGACTTGTGGTAGCAGAACACAAAGACTTTTTTATAGCAAAAACCTAGTCTTTTTCAGTAAACTTAGTGCAGGTACAGTTTAACAAAATTTAAAGTTTGTACTTAATGGCTTAAGTACAAAAAGAGCAAAGGAAATATTTGAAAAATTGCTTCTCAGTTAAAATACAACTGGTAAAGTGACCCCAAGAAATTTAATCCAGAATTTGAGGTTTCCATGTTTGTGTGGTACTATTTAAACTATCAGCTGTTTCATATTTCTCTTAATTTCTCTGAATGTTACAATTAAAATACATTGGATAAGTTTTTTCCTGTCTTGATAGTGATAAATCTGAAAATAAATATGCAAAGGAATACAATTAATATTTATCCTATTTTTTTAATAGGATTTACCTAACCAGTTTTACCGAGATGCTCATACTTTGCATGAAGTTTTAAGGTGGGTATGAGTGAAGCACAATAGTCTCAACTCCACATTCGGGTTGGGCCTGCTGTTCAGTGGCTGCAGTGCTCAGCGTGGTGTGGATTCTTGATGCAATAAGTAAAACTCCACATGAAATGGCAAGTAGCTGATGTTTCAGCATTTCTGTGTTTTCTTGTTTAGGAAGTATGTGCAGACGGGCCGATGTCCTCTTATATTTATCATTTCTGATAGTGTCAGTGGAGATAATAATCATAGGTTACTGTTTCCCAAAGAAATTCAAGAAGAGTGTTCTATCTCAAACATTAGGTAAGAAGGAAATGTCTGCTTAGAATGTTCATATATGTGGCAATATTTTTAAGTTAATTATTCAACTACCATCTCTGTACAACTTTCAGTTTCAACCCTGTGGCACCCACAATTATGATGAAATTTCTTAACCGAATAGTGACTATGGAAGCTAATAAAGTAAGTGTGATTAATTTGACTTTTTCCTTGTAGTTATAGAAAACTCAACTTGCATAGTATGTATATTGGAGGAGCTGGAGACATATGTTTTTAGGGTTAAAACTGTTTTTAAACTCATAAGGCATATCCTTCTATCAAACAGAGGAAATACTGTTTAAAGATATTTAACTGCTTTCCACTATTAGACTGAACTTTTACCTTGGGGTAATTTTCCCTTTGCTTGGCATACTGTTCTCAATTATACCTGTCACCAAGAGACTGTTTTCTAAAGAAGGAAACATGGAAATGAAGGTTTGTAAATGGAGAGGGTAGAAGGGCTGAAGGGAGGGGAGGAAAGTCGGGGGGAAACAAGTTGTATCCTGCACAGGTACAAATTCTCTATGATGAACCTGATCATTATGTATATGTAAAATATACCAAGAAAATAAAGTAAAAGACAAAAGAAAAAAGGACTATTTTCTATAATGTACAGATGAGTACATTATACCTATTATAGAGATTGAAAACATGAGCTTTGTGAGTGGAATAACTTGTAGAATATACCATGATTATTAAGGGTAAGATAGGGTTCAAGTTTAACTGTAATTTACTATCTTAAAATAACGAATTATGAATAACAGCAAGTGCACATTGTATGTACATGTACTAGATCAAAGTACATAAAGATGGTGTTATTACTTCTGGATAAATTTGATTTTGTCTTTTAAAAATGCACATGCATGTTGGTGCATGCCTGCAATCCCAGCACTGGGGAAGCTGAGGCAGAAGGATCATCATGAATTCAAGGCTAGCCTAGGCTACAAAGTAAGTTCAAGACCAGCCTGAACTGCATAGCAAAACCCTATCTCAAAGAGACAAAAAAACAAAAAAAAAACCCTTATATGCTCTACTATACGCATGATAATGCATATTATCATTTTGTTTTATTTTATTTTATTTTATTTTATTTTAAAGACTAAAGAATGGAGACATATGAACCAGAATAAGCCATAAACAATATCGAAAATACAAAATTATACAGAACATAGTAGGGAATTAGCACCGGATGAATGGCATATTATCATTTTAAATACTTATTCAACATTACAGAGTAACCAAGAACAATAGCCAACATACTATTTTATCACATTTAACTCAAAACTTGTATTTTAAAAGCCATGCACCTATAGTCCCGGTATTCAGGGAGGCTGAGGCAGGAGGATTGAAAGTTTGAGCCCAGCCTGGGAAACATAGAAACTTAAGACCCTGTGTCAAAATAAAAGCGGCTAGAGATGTAGCTCAGTGTAGAAGCCCTGGGGTGTCCCCAGTATTCAACCTGAAGGAGGAGAAAACTAACTTCTGTTTTAATCCTAGGTCGTTAATTGCCAGTGGCATTTACTTTTAAAAGTTTTGTTACATGGGGCTAAGAATATAGGTCAGTGTAGAGCACTTGCATAGCAAGCATGAAGATCTGGGTGCAATCCCAGCACCATCACCCTCACCCCCGCCAAAAATAGATTGGATGTAGCCAGGGGTGGTGAAATGGTTTTCAGAGGGTTTTTGGTTTGGTTTGGTTTGGTTTGGTTTGGTTTTTGCCTTTTTCAGACAGGGTTTCACTATCCAGTTCAGGTTGGTCTAGAACACATTTTGTAGCCCAGGCTGGCCTGGAACTTAAAGCAATCTCTCTGCCTCAGCCTGTCGAGTGCTGGAATTACAGGCATGGCACCCAGTTAAAAGGGTCAGTTCCTCACAGTGGGGAGAAAAAGTGACAAAAATATTCCCTGGTCAAGGTGAAATAGTAAACAGTACAGGGATTTTACTTTAAATTCTGCAGTCATGTACACTTAGGCCATTCATAGGCAGCCTGGTGTTCAGCATGGAGGCTTTTTAGCACTCAAACTTGAAAGAATCTGCTTTACTTCCATTAAGTTTAGAAAATGGATTTTATGGGTTTTTTTTTTATGAAAGCAATTTTTTAAAATTTAATTTTCTCATTTCAGAATGGAGGAAAAATTATTGTGCCTGATAAAACTTCTCTAGAGTTGCTCTGTCAAGGATGTTCTGGTGATATTAGAAGTGCAATAAACAGCCTCCAGTTCTCTTCTTCAGAAGGTATGAGAGAAGCATAGAGATGGCTGACTTCCCTCATTATTCATGAAGCCAGATCAAACCGTGTGTGCGCGCGCGTGTGTGTGCGTGCGCGCGCGCGCGCGCATGTGTGGTAGTCAAGATGGAGCCCAGAATCTTGTGCATGCTAAGCAAGTATCCTGTCACTAAGCTATGTTCCTAGCCCAAAATAAACATTTTAACTTATAATTGACACCACCCCCATCTTTGGTCATCTGTGGCCTGGAAGTAGTCATGGAATGTTCTGGAAATAAATAATTTATAAGATTTAAATTGTGCGCTATTGAATAGTGTGATAAGATCTTTCACTGTCCTGCCTAGGAAGTAAATCATTACTAACTTAGTATATCACGTTGCACGCACTGTAGACCCTGCGTGCCCTGCAGGCCATCTTGCTTATCAGATCCACGGTGATGGGACCCCGGTGGTTATGGTCAGGTAACTCTTACTTTACTCGATAATAGCTCCAAAGTGCAGGAGTGGTGTCGCTGGCAGTTTGGATGTGCCATCAGGAAACCATGAAGTGCCTCCTTTAAGTAAAAAAGGGAAAGGTATTTAATGGAGGAAGGAAAAATTGATAGGCTGAGATGGCTAAGATCTCTGGTAAGAATGAATCTAGTATTCATGAAATTATGAAGAAAGGAAAAACAATTCGTGCTAATTTTGCTACCACATCTGAAACTAAAAAGTTGCATATGGCCCAGTGTGTGCTTTGTTAAGATGGAAAAGATATTAGATCTGTATATATGGATGTGTATAAGATAGACGTTTAAGTTATATGTGTGTGCAGTTATATGTGTGTGTGTGCAGTTTGATGTGTGCACTGGGGGTCTTGGAATGTACCCCCAATATATAGGTGCACACTCTTTTTTTTTGAGACACTGGCTTTAAATCATGTATATGCACATGAATATATCAGCCTCTGTGAATATGTCATTATTTATATCCTTATACCTGTTTGAGACAAAACGTGATTCATTTGCATGGCTTGCTGCTTTGCCCTTCCAAGTTCTTTGGGATCAGACTTAGTGGGGAACATCCAGTTAGACAGGTCAGTGCAAGTGTCTGTCTTTTTGTACCTCTTTTTCTCACCTTTTCTGTGAGAACCTACCTCACAGGGCTGTGTGGGAAACAAGTGAAGTCATACTTACTAGGGTGCTTGACAGTGTTTGAACTACGGGCTCAGAAAACAGCCAGCCATTAGGGTAATGATTGTGCTGAGGTGTGTTTGCTTGTAAATTTTTTCATGGTTTTTGTGGGTTTTTTTTCATAGATTTTATGTTTAACAAATACATTGCCCCAATAGTATGTAAAAAGGGTTAGAAAACCATCGTGGTATAGAAAAAGTTGTTCCACTAATGGCAGTGAGTTACGTCTTTACTCGGAGAGTCATCTCTGACTGCAGTCCTTATCCCTAAGCACTTAGCCAGGTATTTGATTTGATGCTTGACCTTGAGGAATTCGTCTTAAAGAAAGAAGCCATTTGTGGAACTGTCAGAATTCATCTGGAATCCTCATATTCCTGCCTACAAGTGTAAACTGTTCATTTAGTCTCTTTCTTTTCCAAAATATCCATAGAGAAATAGGTATCTTAACTAAAGCCAGAGTCCAGCTTATTCTTGTGAGAGCATAAATACAGCTGTTTTTAGATTCAGTATTGGAATTATGAATTTGAAAGGCTGAAGTGAGTCAGGTTGGTGTTTTTGTTTTTGAGACAGAGTCTCACTGTATCGTCCAGGTTGGTCTTGAACTTCTAGCAATCTGCCTGCCTCCTGAGTGCTGGGATTATAGGCATATGCCACAGTGTCTTGGTTACTTTTCTCTTGTTACTGAGACAAAATACCTGATGCCCAAAATTAAGGAAGGAAAGGTTTATTTAGTTTACAGTTTGTATAAGTTTCAGTCTATAATCAGCTGGGTCTAAGGCAGAGTGGCACATGGCAGAGGGCAACAGTTTCTGGTGGCAGAAAACAGCAAAAGGAGTAAGAGCTCAAAGGGGGGAGTGTGGCAAGCAGCCTGTCTTCCTCCCTTATATTGTCCGCAAGCTACCTGCCCCAGGACAGGGGTAGCACTCACACCGGTGGATCAATGGTAAACTCTAGGAGCGCTCCACAAGAGTGCATGAGACTTTGGGAGGACATCTACACACAAACCGTAACCACCCAGCAGTGAGCCAGGTTGGGGTTCTATGACTATAATGTTATTGCTGTGTGCTCAGAATTTTTTTTTTCCTTCCCCAGTACAGGGGATTGAACTCAGGACCTTGTGCTTGCCAGGCAGGTGCTTACTCCACCGAGCTATATCCCCAGCCCCGATGTGCTCAGAAATTTTAAAGAGGAGAAAATAATTTCTGAGTGGATCAGGAATTACGTTAGCAATTAAGTTTTTTTCATTTAATTCTCTCATCATCCTAATGAAATAGACAATTTTATGATTCAGATCCAGATCCTATATTCTTCCTGCCATTCAAGACTGCTTTTAAGTCACACGTTCTAAGTTTTAAACAGAAAAATTACAAATAAAATTTGAACATAGGCCTAAACTGGAAATTGCTGAAATCCGTCAAAATATTATGTAATAGCTGTTAAAGATAGATTGCAAACCCTGACTGCCTAGATGATTAAAATTGCTTATTTGGGCTAATTACTTAAATTCTTCCTATTTTTGTTCTTTAACTGTTATGATTATTCCCCTCTCCTAGAATTGTTATGAGGGTTAAATTAGTTAATATGTATCGTGGGCTAATAATAGTACCTTGTACATACCGCTGAGAAACCAAGGTGATATGACTTACTAGTGCGTTGTTTTATATGTGAAAATGCAGTAGGTATCATGAGATTGTCTTTGTTTTTTTTTTCTTTATTGTCTTTGTTTTTGGTTGCTTTGCTTTTGCTCTAGTATTTTAAATTACATTTTATTCCATTTCAATAGTTAACAACACAAAGAAGATGCTGACTCAGTTTGTATATTTTATAATTGTTGATTGGAAAAGTGTATTTTAATTAGTATATTTAATGTAACTCTGAAGTCCTCCTGTTTTCATTTTTATATTTTTATTTTATTTTAAACATTGTCACTTGGGTGTATTTAGGAGAGAGCAGCTTATGGCCGAGAAAAAAAGGAACATCCTTAAAATCAGATGCTGCACTATCAAAATCAAAGCGGAGGAAAAAACCTGATAAGGTTTTCAAAAATCAAGAGTTCCAAGCTGTTGGTGGCAAAGATGTTTCTCTCTTTCTCTTCAGAGCTTTGGGGAAAATTCTATATTGTAAAAGTAAGAGAATCTTTCTAATCTTTTGATATCTGTTGGATATTAGTCTTACAATAGAAATAAAATTTCATATTTGTAAAATGCTGTGTTCACCACATTGTTTCTGTGGTGTGAGAAACCAAAAGTATAAATAAGGACCAAAATGTATAATAGGTATTGTGAAGTAGGAGGAAAATGTTCACATGGGGAAGGGAACAAGGGAAAGGGAAGGGGGAAAGGAAAGAAAGGAAAAGTTAGAAAAAAAGGAAAAAAGAGGGGAAACATGGAAACAAAGCTTTATAAATATGAGAATGGGGAGGGGGAAGGTGTTGCGAGGAGGGTGGCGGTGGGGGATGAAGAGCAAGTTGTGTCATGTACAGGTTCAGATTCTCCATGATGAACGTGACCGTTCTGTGTATCTAAACTGTACCAGTGAAATCTAATGACAAGGGGCTGGAGTTTTAGCTCAGTGGCTCAGCTCCTGCCTGGCAAGCATGAGGTCCTGAGTTTGATTCTTGGTACAAAAAAAAAAAAAAAGAGCAGGCTGGGGGTATAGTTCAGTGGCATATGTGCCTCCTGGTAAGCTCAAGGTCCTGAGTTCAATCCCTGGTACCACAAAAAAAAGAAAAGAAAAAAACAGCTAAAATGCTGTATTCAAAGTGCACCAAAAAAAGTGCACATACTTGAGTAGTTCCCCGTACTAATAAATGTCTGGAAGCTGCTGGCCACCACTTGGAGTGCCTCTTGTAATTGTAGAGGCCAAAGGTAACTTGTTGAGTATTAAAATATTTATACAAGTTTTTCCTTTGCTGATGTATACATTTTTTTGGCAGACTCTACTTCTTTTTATTTTAAAGGTAAAAGAACGAAAATGTATTAACAAACACATTTACAAAATAACAAAAACACTACAAGCAATACAGAATTTCAGACAAGGTGATAGGAAATTAACAATGGTTGTTGTATTACATATTGATATCTTTAAGTTGGTTACTTAGTGTACTTCGTTAAGAAAGTGTGAGGGTTATGTTATGTACTGTTGGGCAAGGCCTAAGACAATGTATTTAGCTATTGTAGTATTCTAATAATATGAGCAAGTTAAGTGTAACAACAAACTGCTGTAGGCCATATCCATTCCTGTAAATTATTAAAATTATAGTGGGCTGAAGGTAAGACACCCATCTCTCTAGACTTAGCAGTAAAAGGCCACAACCTGAACCCGTTACCACTAGGCTCCACCCCTGAGGCCCTACATAAAGTGCCAGATCCTCGTGGCTTCTTTTGTTTCTCTCCAGTTTCTCTGTACTGTAATTGCCGCCCACCTCCAGAGATGTTCATTGTCCTCTTTGTCTCCTGTGATGCCTGCCCCTCCTTGAATCCTTTACTTCAAGTGCCCATTCCTAACCTCCCAAATTATCCCTTCTGTCAGTAAAACCCCAAACCTCTGGTTCTTTATGTAGCATCTCCCAGTTGATAGTCTTATGACCCTGAAGGAAGAATTGGGAATTTCTAAGTGGGAACCTTCCTGCCACGTAGGGAAATGAAATGGCCACCTCAGTGGCAGCGGTGAGCTCCCCTGTTCCCAGATCCTCTGTCCTCTGAGCCTCAGGGGCCCTTCTCTCCTGGCTCTTCCATCACCCTCTTTCCTCCCCAGGGTGCCTTGTGTTAGGGACCGGGGCTCCTCTCCCTGGCAGGGAACAGCATCTTCCTTTGTAGGAAATGGGACAGTAAAGACTTCTGTGTTGCTATGGGTCAGCGAAGAAAGAAACACAAGCTAGGAACAGAAAGGGGCTGTGCTCTTGGAAATGGAATATTTTTAGTCTAAAAAAAGCCATAATGCACACTTCAGAAGTTTCAGTTTAGTTCTAGTAGTCATAAAACAGGTAATCATCTAATAATTTTGTTTTTTAATTAAGTTTGTTTAGTGTCTTGGCATTGTGTGTGTGAAGTGTTGAAAATGTTTAAATGAAAAATGCCATGTAATTACAAAGATGATATTATCTTTAATTGTAGAAATTTTTTATAGGGGCACCCTTAACAGAACTAGACTCTCCTCGGTTGCCTTCCCATTTATCAGAGTACGAACGGGATACATTACTTGTTCAGCCTGAGGTAAGGGCCCTATGACTGTTTCCCAGGCTGTTTACTTACATGTACCATGTACGTGGTACATACTTACATATGTATGTAGTATGTGTGTGCCTCACTATGGTATTTGGACCAAATTATTTATATACTTATGCTTCTTTTTCTAGGAAGTAGTAGAAATGTCACACATGCCAGGGGAGTTATTTAATTTATATCTTCACCAAAACTACGTAGATTTCTTCGTGGAAGTAGATGATCTTGTGAGAGCCAGTGAATTTCTCAGTTTTGCAGATATCCTCAGTGGTGACTGGAATGTAAGACCCTTTCACTTAAATATTTCCTCAGAATTAAGAAAAGAAAGTTTACTTTTATCTCTAATTCTTGGACGTTATTCTGTGACTCTTCTTAATTACTCTGATTAAACATCTAAGCCAGTGCTTGTAGTGAGGCTTCAGTAGGTTACTTGGGTTTTCTTATGATAATATACCACTAACTTTTTAGGTTTTTTTCTTTTATTTTTTTTCCAGATAGGGTCTTGCTATGCAGTTCAGGCTGGACTTAGGCTTACTTTGTAGCCTGGGCTGGTCTCAAACTTGCAAAAATCCTCCTGCATCAGCCTCCCAAGTGCTGCGAATAAAGGCATGTGCCACCATGTTTGGTGCATATATTTTTAATTTTAAAATTAATACATACATAGAAAAATTTAAAACTTGAATATTAGGAAGAAGGACAAGAAGTATACATCTTGCTATGCTTTTTTGATGCTTTTTTTTTTTTTTTTTTTTTTTTTTTTTTTTTTTTTTTTTTTTTTTTTTTTGCGGTACTGGGGATCGAACTCAGGACCCTGCGCTTGCTAGGCAGGTGCTTATTCCACTGAGCTATATCCCCAGTACCGCTTTTTGATGCTTTAAAAGTTTTTTTTGGTTTGTGCGACTGAGGGCATAGCTCAGTGGTGAAGCACAAGCTTCGCATGCACAAGGCTCTGGGTTTGTTCCCAGCAACACTGTTTTTGAGGCCCAGTCGCACTTTCCGTTGCCCAGGCTTACTCCTGGGCTCCCTCGTGGCGAGGCCTGCAGGTGTCTGCCGTCCCAGCCAGTGTCTGTATTGTCCTTCATGCCTTCACACTGTGATAACTACATGTGGCCATTTAATTTAAACTAATTTGAATTAAAAGTTCAGTTCCTCAGTCACACTAGTCACATATTTACAGTACCTGAGAGCTATATTTAGCTAGTAACTGCTGTACTGAACAACCTTGCTATAAAACATTTCCATCATTGTAGGAAGTTCTGTTAGACACTTGTAATATGTTACTATATCTGTATTATAAATATGTATTGAAATAACATTAATAATTAAAATTAGGAAAGTTATAAAAAACGATCATAGTGTCATTGCTTAGTAGTTTTATTTACCTTTTTTTTTTGGTCTTTTTGAGGCAGGGTCTTGCTATACAGTTTAGGCCGGCTTTGAGCTCACTTTGTAACCCAGGCTGGTCTCAAACTTGCAATGATCCTCCTGCCTCAACCTCCCAAATGCTGGGATTGTAGGCGTGTGTGTACCTGGCTCTATAATCATTTTTTTAAAAACCTTTTTCCCAGGTGTGGTGGTACACACCTATAATCTCAGTTGCTTGAGAGGCTGAGGCAGAGCAATTGCAACTTCAAGGCCAACCTGGGCAACTTAGCAAGACCCTGTCTCAAAGTATAAAATGAAGGGTGGGGTAGTAGCTCTGCACAAAGGCCTGCATTCATTCTCCAGTACCCGAAAAACTGTTTCCTTTTGGTTGCCATGTAATATTTATGCATACTCATAAGGTATACAACAGTGTGATGTTTTCGTTCTACACTGGGTATTGATCACTTCAAGGTAATTGGTATATTCATTGCCTTAACTTTAGCGTCTCTTTAGCATCTCTTTTATCCTCATAAAATGGCTTCTTTTTCATTTTGAGGTTTTTTTGTTTGGGTTTTTTTTTTTTTTTTTTTTTTTTTTTTTTTTTTTTTTTGTTTTTTTTTTTTTTTTTTTTTTTTTTTTTTTTTTTTTTTTTTTGTCTTTTTGAGATACAGTCTCTGCAGTTCGGGCTGGCCTTGAGCTCACTTTGTAGCCCAGGCTGATCTGGAACTCATAATCATCCTCCTGCCTCAGTCTCCTGAGTGCTGGGATTACAGGCATGTGCCACCATGCCCGGCCTACAATAATTTATTTAAAAATGGAATTTACAAACAAATGCATCCTGTCTCCCTCTGTCCCTCTCCTCTCCCTCCTTCCTTTGCTCCTCCCTCCCTTTCTTCCTCTGTCCCTCTCTCCCTGCCTGCCCCCCTCCTCCTTTTTTTGTGGCGATCACACCCAGGCCCTCATGCTTGCTAGGCAGGCACTACACCGCCGAGCTCCATCCCCAGCCCCTTCACTTTCATTGTTTCTTCGCTGTGGTGAGGACACTTCACAGGAGGGGTATGTGTCCTCTGAATGGCATCACACATCCTTGGTGCTTACAGACACTGTTACACAGTAGATCTCCCAAACAGACCTGACCTAACTGAAAACTTCAGCCTGCTGACTAGTGACCTTCATTTCTCCCTCTCTAGTCACCACTGCTCCATGCTTGATCCTTTTTTTTTTGGTCTTTTTGACTCAGGGTCTCGCTATGCAGACCTGGCTGGGCTTGAGCTCACTTTGCAGCCCAGGCTGGCCTCAGAAATTTTTAATCTCTAGATAAGTTGAAAGAATAGTTCATTGAAAATTTATGTATGCTTTTGTTCACTGGATTATTATATTTTATAACATTTGCTTGATCCCTTTTTGTATTTATATACTTTTTTTGGCAAATGGCATGACTATAATACTGAAGTGTGAATACAGTTTTCTGTTACAACCATCATAGCGTTACCACACCCAGAAGGTTCACGTAACTTAGTGATATATTGTCCCTATTCAGATTTTCTTAATTACCTCAAAAATGTATTGAGGGCCGGGATATACCTTACTGGCACAAGCGCCCTGCCTGGCGAGTGCAAGGTCCAAACTGCTCAAGGTTCGATTCCCAGTACCCCCCCAGAAAAAGAGTATTGAAAGCTGTTTCTATCAGCTCTATCCAAGACCTGTCAAGGGTCACCTGTTGCATTTTCTGTGTGTCATTTGCATTTGCTTTTAACAGTTTCATAGCACTCTGGTTTTCAGGGCTGTGGACAATGGACAAAGTGAACATAGAGCAGCTATGCGTGGCTAGTCGTGCTGTGTGTGTCAGCAATGCCAGTAACACTGTTTATACATCTTCCTGTCTTCGTTCTGCCTCTTCTCACTTGTTAGACACGCTCTTCGCTCAGGGAATACAGCACATCTGTTGCTACTCGAGGTGTGATCCATTCCAACGGAGCCCGGGGGTTCGCTCACTGCCAAGCAGGGGGATCAAGCTTTCGACCGTTGCACAAACCCCAGTGGTTTCTAATACATAAGAAGGTAAAAAGGGAACTGTAGACTTTGCATAGGTGAACTCTGGGAATTTTTTGATAAGGCAAGGGTTAAGTTCAAGCAAGAAAAATGTTTTATAAAATAGTTGCTAAAGGCTACACTTTTCTTAGAGTTATGACAAAACATAAAATAGATGACGTTTCCTAAAGGTTTAGTCCCTTTTAAAAGTAAAAAACACTCAGAACTTAAATGTACACACTTGTTTCATTTACTAGTTGAATTTCATTAGAATCAAAGCATAGTTAAATTTTAGTTATAGTTAAAAATAAGCTGTAGCCAGATGTGTTGGCTCATGTCTGTAATACCAGCACTTGGGAAGCTGAGCCAGGAGATCACCATGAGTTCGAGGCCAGCCTGAGCTACCTAGTGAGTACAAGGTCAGCCTGAATTACATTGTGAGACCTGTCTCAAAAAATCAAAATAAGGGCCAGGGATTTAGCTCAGTGGTGCAGTGCTTGCCTGGAAAGCATGAGGTCAAGTTTAATTCCTGGTACCCCCCCCAACAAACAAACAAATAATAAATAAATACTCTTGCCAGGCATGGTGGCACACACCTGTAATCTCAGCATTTGGGGGTCTGAGACAGGAGTATTACCTCAAGGCTAGCCTGGGCTATGTAATATGTTCAAGAAAAGGCTGAACTATACAGCAAGATCCTATCTCCAAAAAATTTAAATTAAAAACTCAAGGATACAAATTTCAGGTAGGAAGAATAAATTTGAAACCTGTCATACTACATAGTGTATATCATAGAGCCCTTAACGAAAGACACGTGACATAAGACATATTTTTTCTTTAAAGAAGAGCAAAAACAAAATAACAAAAACAAAGACAAACAAAATAACATAAAAACAATAAAAAATGATACAGAATTTCAAAAGATGGTGATAGGAAATTAACAGTGGTTGTTATATTACATACTTCAGAGGTAACTCAGATAGCCAAATACAGGCCTGTAAGATTAATCAAACAATTACACATTGACAGTTCCTTACAGTAAACCAATATTAGTAGTATAATTATCCTAGCTGTCGTGTGTGTGTGTGTGTGTGTGTGTGTTGGTAGGTGGCTTGTGGTTGTGTAAACATCAGAGTAGGGTTTTTTTGTTTTGTTTTCTGAAAACAGGGTCACTCACTGTGTATCCCAGGCTGGCCTCAAATTTGTGATCCTCTTGCCTCAGCCTCCCAAGTACTGGGACTGCAGGCCTGTGCCCCCACACCCAGCTCATAGAATATTCTTACACAAGTTTAGATTATATAGGTCAATCACCTAATGTCTCTTAATCAAATCAAGAGAGGTGTTAAACATGAGATCTATGAGACAGATGCTGGTATAACATGAAATCATTGATTAATCCTAGGGACATCATGAAGAACAGATTAGATAAAGTCCTCTGAGTATATTTGTGGCACGTAAACCCACGTGTTTTGTGATGTAATAAACTTAATTTGGAATACATAGTCGTAGTTTTGTTTTATTGGCCTCTCATCATTTTTTCTTTTCCATGCAGTATCGGGAAAATTGCCTGGCAGCAAAAGCACTTTTTTCTGGCTTCTGCCTACCAGCTTTGTGCCTCCAGACTCAGTTGTTGCCATATCTCGCACTCCTAACCATCCCAATGAGAAACCAAGGTAATCCCAGGTTTCCTCTTCCCAAAAAGTAGTGTTTCGTACCAAAATGTTTTTATGAGTCAGCTCAGGACTGTACGCTAGTGCGATCATGTGTTCTCCTTTATTTTTTACCCAAAATGAATACATACTTTTTGTTAATAAGTAAATGATACAGAACTATATAAATTAGGATTAAAAGGAGCTCGCCTTCAGTCGCAGGTCATCTTTTGGCAGCTGAGGTAAGTGGTTGTCGGCTTTGTTCAGTGCATGTAGACACAGGCTGATGAGATAAGCTTTCGTTTGCTTCTGCCACTTCCCCCTGGGTAGCCTTCCATGTTGCATAAATCAGTGTCAAAGTAGAAATACTTAAATGTGTTCAAATCTAATATATTTTTTCAAAACCTGTAATTTTATTAAACCTCATTGGTGAATATTTTGGCTGATTTCTGTGTTGCAGTCAGTGCCATCAGTAGTATATATGTACATCAAACTTCCCTGTGTGAGATTATAAAACATGCTGCAAGCAAGGTCAGTGTCCATGTGGCCGGACTCACTCAGAGAAGCGGCATTCTGCTTCTGAGGCTTGCCTCTTTATCAAGTTCACCAGTTTTCTTATCAGTTGTTTTCTCTTTCTCAGTCTTGCTTTGTTTTGTTTTCATTAGCAGAGCTAGGGACTGAACCCCAGGGCGCCGAGCTGCATCCGTAGCACTTCTTATTTTATTTTAAGACAGGGTGATGATCAGTTGCCCAGGCTGACCTTGAACTCATTATTGTTTTGCCTCAGCCTTCCAAGTAGCTACAACTACAGAGATGTGCACCACACCTAGCTCTGAAGTTATAAAGGTAGAGTGTACCTTACAAGTTGTCAGAAGTGAGCTTTAGAGAGTCATTGTCAACTCTGACACGAAGAACAGCTTTTTCAACATCTTTGGAGGTGTTGATGCTTCGGTTTTTTGTTGTTGTTTTTGTTTGAACCAGAGCATTTGAACTCAGCCATATCCTCATTTTTTATTTTGAGACAGGGTGTCACTAAATTACCCAGGCTGGGCTTAAATTTGCAGTCCTCTTGCCTTAGCTTTGCTGTGTGCTGGGGTTGGAGGTGTATGCAACCATGTCTGGCTTGATACTTAACCTTTTTTTTTTTAGACAGGGTCTCACTGTGTACCTCAGTCTGTCCTTGAACTCATTATGTAACCCAGGCTGTCCTTGAGGCAGCAATCCTCCTGCCTCAGCCTCTCATGTGCCAGGATTATAGCCATGCACCACCATCCCCAGCACAGTTTTAAATGTTACATATTCATAGTAAAAGTGGGATAACTTTGGGCAGTAGTTGTGATCAATGTAGTTTTGGATCCAGACATTAAGATTATTCTAGATTTTAACTTTCTTAATTTGAAATAACCTTACATTTAAAGGTTATTTACAAAAGAACCGTGCTACTCTTGTACCTGTTCCCCAATATTTCGTAGTGTTAAATTTTTAATGTAGTTGGCCATGCAAGATCTTTTTCTTTCTCAATACACACAAGCAAACACTTGTAGTTTTTCCAAGCCATGTTTGAATCAATTGCAGGTGTAATGTCTTGGTACTCACTGAACACCAGGACCTTCTGCAGAACCACACTAGCAAATCCAAGTCAAGAAATTTATCTTGGTATAGTGCTGCCATTTCACTTAGGGTCCTCTCTCAAGTTTTGTCAGTTGTCCTAATAATATCTCTTCTACAATAAGAACTTCACTTTTTCTCGTTCTTGTCCTGAATCTATTGCAAGATCGCAGTGTGCATTTAGTCATTTCGTTCCTGTGCCTCTTTATAGTCTCCTTTGATCTTGAATAGTTTTTTAATCTCTCTTTACCCGTGGTATTTGGAAGCAGTAGCATATAGGAGAGGTACCCATATATTATCCCTTAATTTGGTGATTCTTTTTTCGTTTTTTATTTTGCAATAGTGGGGACTAAACCTAGGTCCTCAGCACTGAGTTACATTTCCAGCCCTATTTTTATTTTTTATTTTGAGCCATAGTCTTGTTAAATTGCTAGGCTGTGCTTGAACTTGCGTCTCTCACCTCAGCCTCCTGGACCACTGGGGTACCAGCACGCCCTGCCACACCTGTTTCAGTAGTGCCTTTCAAGGGGGTTCAGGTGGTTTGGCAGGAGCATCGCAGAGCTCAGTGTGTCTTTTTCTCAGTGCGTCCTGTCGGGAGAGTGTGATGCTCATTTGCCCTGTTATTGGTGAAGTTAACTTCTACCACTTGGTGGGAGAATACCAGTCAAGTTTTACAGAGTATAAAGTTGTAACTTTTGTGGGAGGATAACTTTGAGACTGTATAAAGATCCTACTATTTAAATTTCACTTGTTAGTTACAACTTACACTAATGATTTTGTGAATCTCTTAATGATTGGCAAATGCAAATTTTTAAAAATACCATAATTTCTTCTACATTTGTATTATAAATTGTACTGTAAGGTATAGTTTTGCCTTCTTCCCCATGTAGGTATGGAGGGTTTTGGTGGTGGGGTTGAGACAAGGTCTCACTGTGTAGTTCAGGCTGGCCTTAAACCCATTTAGGTAGCCCAGGCTGACCTCGAACTCACGGCAGTCCATCTGCCACAGCCTGCACAGTGCTGGGGTATCTTGGTTACTTTTCTTTCTTTGCTGAGACAAAATACCCAACACCCAAAATGAAGGAAGTAAGGGTTTATTTAGCTTACAGTTTGTGGAGGTTTCAGTCCATACTTGGCTGGTTCTGAGGCAGAGTGGCACATGGCAGAGGGCAAAGTTCATGGCAGCAGTGCTTAGCAAAACAACCAGCAAAAGGGAGGAATGGCGGCAAGTGCCTCTTTGCTTCCCTTACATTGTAAACAGACTACCCCCACCTAGGGGACAGGTAGCACTCCCATAATCTCCATGCCCTCCTCTTCCACAGGCTCAGGATGTATACAAAGTAAGCTCCCTGGCTTCCCACAGAGTCGCTCAGCCAAACCTCCAGACTCCCTAAGTTGACACAATGTCTCAACCATAACATGGGGTTTCAGGCATACACTGCTATGTCCAGTTATTTATTTCTGAAGTGGAATACTACTTTTTCTTGTCGTTTCGCTTTGTCTAGGCCCGCCATAATACTGTTTTGGAAGGTAGTGCCCATAGCACATATCCATACTTGATTCTGGACTAAAGGGGCTTTTCACTCCTGTAGTTACAATTCTTACGGGTTTTCTGCAGGTAACTTTATCAGGGTAAGCGAGTTTATTCCTGTTTCTAGATGACTATTTATTTGTTATAAGTGTTGAGATGAAGTTTTTTCACATTTAATTTGTTTTTGTGATGAACTACTTACTGGGTACTTTCTGTCCCTAAACCTACTTTTTAAAATCCCCTTAAAAAGCCCTATTTGGTAAGAACACATCATTTTGTTACTGTTTTTTTAACATAGCATTTCACTATGTAGTGCAGGCTGGCCTTAAACTCATTTGTATAGCCGAGGCTGACCTCAAACTCACAGCGATCCTCCTGCCTCAGTCCCCAAATGCTGGGATTACTGGCATATGCCACCACGCCTAGCAAGATACATCATTTTTTCAAAATTGCTGAATTTAATTTGTTATCAGATTTTTTCATCTATGTCTAAAAGTAAGATTTGGTTTTATTTTTGCAGTATATATAGACTTTTTGGTATCAGAGTAGTGTAGACATTACCGTAGAAAATCCATACTTCTCAGTATTTTCTTGTAATTTGAAAAATCTTAAGCCGGGCATGGTGGTACACGCCTGTAATCTCAGCACTTGGGAGGCTGAGACAGAAGGATTGTTGCAAGTTCAAGACCAGCCTGGGCTACAAAGTGAGCTCAAGGCCGGCCTGAACTGCATAGTGAGCCCTGTCTCAAAAAGACAAAATAATAATAAGAGTAATAATAAAAATAAATAAATAAAAAATCTCCCAGGCATGGTGGTGCATCCCTGTAATCCAGAACTAGGGAGGCTGAGGTAGAAGGATCACTTCAAGCTTGAGGCCAACCTGGGCTACAGAAGTGAGTTCAACGCAAGTCTGAATTGCATAGTGCAACTGTCTCAAAAAAAAAAAAAAAGACCAAAACAAAATTTTGCCATAGGGCTGGGGGTGTATCTTGGAATAAGGGCTTGCATGAGGCCTGAGTTCCACTCCCAGTAACCCTTCCCCCTGCAAAAAGTTCCTTTTTGCTTTTGCTATTTGAATTCTGCCTTTTATGTCTTTTTAAATGCTTTAGTCTTTTCAGTGAGTCAGATTTAGTTCTCTGACTTTTTAAAGTAAGCATAGTTATGCTGTGCACTTTCCTAATTATTACTTAAGCAATCTTCCAAGTATTGGTATGTTTCCCAAGACTTACTTAGGAGTCTGCGTAGTACAAGGGGCACCATTGCCAGTTTTGTCATAAAGGTCTGTTACTGGGGGTGTATAATACCCACATTTATCTTTAGAATGTTTCTATTGATTAATTGTTTTATTTTGAGTTTTATTATATTAAATAATGAGTACCTAGGACAGATGTCAAAAAACAAAGTAGTAAATTCTTAAGTGTTTATTGTTCATAAAAAAGCATCAAAATTTTCAACAGCTGTTTTTTGATGCACAAAGTCTAAAAAATAACAACAGAAATAAATTCTTGTATGAACTATAATGAAAATACCAATAGAGCTTTACAAAAAAATAATCTTCTATTATTACTCCCAGGGCAGGCTTCACACACGACAGCAGCACATTCCATACATACACGTTGCTTACGCTGACAGCACATGTGTTTTGCTTTCCTGGCCTTTTTATAGGACATACCTGACATCTTGCTGGTATTGCTGTTTTGTCAGGAGATTCTTACTATATAATGTATTGTTAACAGAAACATAAAATATCAATAAAAAAGTCTTAAATTCTTAGTATGTATTGTGTGTTTAGAATAGACATCAACATTTTCATATCAGCTGTGTACTTGCTTACAAAACCTAAGAGAGAACATAAAAAATAAATTCCTACATGAACTACAATGGAAGTACTAATAGAAGCTGGGCATGGTGGTGCACACCTATAACCCCAGCACTTGGGACACTGAGGCAGGAGGATCATTGCAAGTTCAAGACCAGCCTGGGCTACAAAGTGAGCTAAAGGCCAGCCTGAACTGCATAGCAAGACCCTGTCCCAAAAATACAAAAAAGAAAAAAAAAAAAAAAGGAAAAGAAAACACCAATAGAACTCTACAACAAAATAATCTTTGCTTCATTTGTCACACCCAAGGCTGTCTTCACACGACCTCATATTCCATGCACACCTCACTCACACTGACATCACATGTGCCTGGTGTTCCTTTCATATATCACAGGCCATTCTTGTTGTCTTCTTGTCTTCCTATTTTGTCAGGAGCTTCCTACTATATTGTACAGTGTACACTTAGCGGGAAAATAAGATATCAATAAAATATCAAGTATGTAATGAGTCCTTAGAATAGACATTAATGTTTCACATCAGCTGGTTACTTGCTTACAAAACCTAAAAGATAACATCAGAAATAAAAACCCAGACTACAGTATAAATACAAACAGAAGTCTACCACAGAAATAATCTTCCCTTCAGCTGTAACACCCAAGGCGGTCTTCACACATGACAGCTGCAAGTATTGTTTGCACTGATAGCATGTATGTTCTGTTTTCCTGTAGGGCACAGTTGGCATCTTTTTTGTTTTCCTGTTGTGATAATAGGTCTATGTGATACTGTGCCTGCCCATTTCCCTGTCACCTTACTACTGTACTCCACAAGTTTTTTGCATAGTTTGCTGAGCAGAAACATCTTTTATTCTCTGCTGTAAATGATCTCTTACGAACTTCATCCCTAATCTAAGAAAATTTTTCCATGATATTTTTTCACTTATAAACTATCAAACTATACTGCACATTTTTAGGATCGAATAAAACATACCATTGGCCATTGCTTTGAGTTCAGAGTGACATCATAGTTGCTACAGAACTCAACAACATGTACTCCACTGATAGAACTGAGACCCACACGGAACCAGACCAGACCTTCTGACACGAGAGAAGTCTTTATTGGGGGGAGTGGGTGGAGTAGCAAGCTGCCTAGCAGACCAGGGCAGCAGTGAGCTGAGCAAAGCGTGGGCTTTTAAACTCTTTTTCAGGGTGGGTGTCAGTTGGCCAGAACAGTCCGAGTGGTGGTGGTGGGGGTGTCCGAGGGCCGGAACAGAGCATTGTGGGTTGCTTGTGGGCCAGAACAACCCCAGTGAATGAGTGAGTTGCCAAGGTGAATGAGGGTGGGGCTAGCTTTTGTGGCCGAGGGGAACTGAAGTGGAATAGGTAAAGAGAAAGAAATACTGAGTTAAAGTTTTCCCTCGAGGGGGCTGGCTGCCTTGTGACTTATCCACCTTTGGTTTTGTTGTAGAAAGTTTCCATCTCAGGCTTATGTTTGGTTGAGGTTTCCCTACCAATAATTCCATCATGGTGCAATGCTGACATCAGCACTACCGGTTTGCTTTTCTTTGCTGTATATAAGGCCAATGTTATATCTTTCTGTTTTTATTTTTTTGTTTGTTTGTTTTTGGCCTTCTTGAGATAGGATCTTGCCATGCAGTTCAGGCTGGCCTTGAGCTCACTTTGTAGCCCAGGCTGGTCTTGAGCTTGCAACAACCCTCCTGCCTCAGCCTCCCGAGTGCAGGGATTACAGGCGTGCACTTGCACGCCCAGCCTGTTACATCTTTCGGAACTCCAAAGATTGTACTATACAAGTCTCTGTTTTGAAATTGCAACATTTCATTTGTTTTTTTGTTTTTGTTTTTTTGTACTGGGAATTGAACTCAGGGTTTCTCACTTGCTGGCAGGTGCTGTGCCTCTGAGCTATATCCCTGGCCATGCAGCATTTCATTTGAAATTTCTCCTTTGTTCCTGGTAAAGTTCCTAATTGGATCAACATATGCTTTGTTACTAGAGGTAACATCAATTGGAAACTGGTAAACAGATTGCCACATGTCACATTCTGATTAGTTTGGGAGATGGGAGCAAGTCTGTTCACAACATCATTTGGTGTATTACATGAATAAGGACCTGGTAGCTGAGTTCCAGGATAAGTTTCTAAACTGAAAGCATAAAGTCTTTGCATCTGCAAAGGTATGAATTTTTATGCCATATTTTGAAGGTGTGGGGGGAATACACTGTGAAGCTACAGCAGCCATAAAATGCTTCAAGGTGCTTAGTAGTAGTCATGTATTTGGACAGTATGTAAATTGCTTGTCAATTACACAGAAATCTCTTGACCCATTAGCAGATAGCAGCCAGATGACCAGTTCTTTTTTTGTGGTGGGTAGTTTTGTCATCAAACCTTAGGCAATTTTGAAGGAAACCAGATCTCCTCATGACACTACAGTGTCATCATTGTACTACAAACCCTCAAGCCCACATTGTTGCTTTTCCATAAGTTTTTTATATTCCTGTGGTGACCATGAGAAAGCCCTGCTAAGTAGAGCAGACCTGTGAATGCTCTCAGTTCAGCTAGTGAGGTGTCATAATAAATACATTTTAGAGTATGGCTATTGGTGCATAAAGAACATTTTACTTGTATTTGAACATTTGTGTATTTCACAGCATCTTGATATAGTTCATCTGTTACAAGCAGTTTCCAACACTGAATGGCAGTGCTGACATTAAGTCCAATAGGTTTCACCTGTGCCAAGATACTGTATTTTGAGGTCTACTTCTAACATTGGATTCTTCCATTTGGTGGCATGACCATTTTGTACCATTTCTACTAGTCAAATACATACTCACATTGCTGTTTTCCTTACCATCTGAGTCAAGAAGGTCCACATTCCCTGTGTCTGTATTGGTCAGTTCCTGTTCCGTTTCACTGTCACAGGAACTTTGGCTCATAGGACCAATATCAAAGTCATTGTCGTCTTCATCATCCATGCATGAATAATCTGATGATTCACTTTCAAATCCTCCAGAACTTGAAAATCTGGTTTTTTATGTGCCTTTGTACTGAATTGGGCTACTTCTACCAGAAAAATCAAAATATATCCATATTCTATCATGGTAAAGTATATGTTTACATAGTAGAAGAATGATGTGGGTGTATTTTACTCCCCATGAAGCTCAGGTAAGCATATGCAGAACCTGTTAGGTAGAGCATAAACATGGGTAAAAATCCCAGTTTGATGTTCACTTTGTACTAAAGTACAAATTTACAGTAGAAAATATGCAATGAATTTTTTTAACCCAATGTTATGTCCCGGAACTTCTAGAAGTATTAATTTTTAATTAATTATTTATTAAACAGGATCTCACCATGTAGTTCAGACTGACCTTAAACTCACTATGAAGCCCAAAGTGGCCTTGAACTCATGGTAGTCCTCCTGCCTCAGCCTCTAAAATGCTGGGATTATAGGCATGCACCACCATGCCCAGCCCCCATGTGTTTATTCATTTGATTATTTGTGTGTGTGTATGTGGATACTGGAGTCTTAGGTGTTCAGTTGTAATTCTTTGTTACCATTATTTATTTTGGTGTGTCGGATGTGGTAGCACAGGCCTGTAATCCCAATACTCGGGAGGCTTAGGCAGGAGGATTGTTGGGAGTTCAAGACCATCCTGGGTTACAAAGTGAGCTCAAGACCAGCCTGAACTGCATAGCGAGACCCTGTCTCAAAAAGACAAAAAAAAGAAAGTATCATACTTACTTTGATATGACGTCCAGACTCAATTAGCAGGTGTCACAGTCAATGTGTCCCCAGTACCCTTGGGACACTTTGCTACATTCTGAAACAGGGTGTTCCTGATTCATTTTATTGTCTTCCTGTGCAGTTCTGAGGTCTGGAATTTCTGGGAGCCCTAGATCCCCTTGGTGGGAATGGCAGAATCTGGGCAGAATCTGGGCACTAGTCATGGTCAGAGTATCATTGTTGCTAGGCTTTTTCAGTGAAACGACACTGACAACCACAGCATGGCTATACATAAAACACGAGTTTATTACCAGGGGTGGTCCCTTGGGCCTGTGATCTTTCAGGACTGTATCCCAGCATCATAGGAAGCTGAGACAGAAGTCTTGCCACCAGGTGGAGGCTACATAGTGTAACATCTTGAAAATAGAAATAAAAGAACCACAAAAACCGAGTTCATACCAGTACATTCAATTTCAAACACCACAGAGTTTATTCTAACCCTTTTTCTTTCCCTATTTGTGCTTTTTTTTTTTTTTCTTTGCCGAATTTAGAACCTAGGGCCTTGTGCTAGCGCTGAGCTATGCCTCTGGGCCCTTTTGGATAATAAAAACCGTTTGTTTCATTTTCCTGAGTGTACTTAATACTTGCTCTGTTTCTCTGACAGTATTCCTTTTTACCTAGCCATGATCCCTCTCACTGAGTCCTGCAGTGGGACCCAGAGTCCCACTGAGCAGGAGTGTTCTAGGCTGAGGCAGGCAGCGCTGCCTGGAGCTTGGGAGAAAGGCAGACTCTCAGCCCCAACTACCAAATAAGTCTGCATTGTAATAAAATGCTCCTGGTGACTGACAGGCATTTGAGAAGTACTGGATTAGGTTATTCACACTGGAATCACCTGGAGAATCATTTTATGTACTCCTTAAAAGATGGCGAGGGTTGGGTGTTTAACTCAGTGGTGCAGGATGTGCCTAGCATGTACAAGGCCTTAGGCTCAGTCTCCACCACAGGGGAAAAAAATCAGATTCTAAGATCACACCTCTAAGCTTTACATATCAAACAGTATTTTTTAAAATCTCAATTATATAGTGAATGTAAGAGCCTCATACAGTTCTACTTGTAAACTGTAAAATGGCTTACATAGTTGGGGTGTGGCCCAGTGACACAAGAATGCTTAGCATCCACAAGGCCCTATATTCTATCCCCAGCACTACCTAAAGAAAAAAAAGAAAGCTTGAGGCTAAAAGGTTTAAAAATTTTGTCTAGCTGGGCATGGTGGTACATGTTTGTAATCCCAGCACTCAGGAGGTTGAGTCAGGAAGATTGCTACAAGTTTGTGGCCAGCCTGGGCTACATGCTGAGTTCAAGCCGAGTCTGAATTACATAATGAGATCCTGTCTCAAAAAAACCTAAACATTAAAAAAAACAAGTAGAATGTAACCAGGCATGTTGGTACAGGCCTGTAATCCCAGCACTCTTCAGACTGAAGCAGGAGGGTTGCAAATTCAAGCTCAGCCTGGGCATTTTAGCAATTTAGCAAGACTCTGTCTCAAAATATAAAAGGCTGGGAATGTAGCTCGTTGTGAAAGCTTGAGGTCCCATGCCCAGTGCTCCAAAACAAAACCAAAATACCCCAAAAGACAAAACAGTTAATAATGTATATTTGAAGATTGCTAAAAGTAGATTTTAATGTTCATAGAAGAAAAAGTATTTGACACAGTACCTATTTCAAATAGCTTGATGTAGCCATTCAAGTGTGGATGCATGTATGAGCATACCATGTTATATACCATAAATACATACAATTTTTACTTACCAATTAAAAAATAAACTAGGCATAGTGGCGCACACCTGTAATGCCAGCACTTGAGAGACTGAGACGAGAGGATCACCAGGTTCAAGGCTGGCCTGGGCTATGTGCTGAGTTTGGGGCTGACCTGGACTATATAGCAAGACTCTGTCTCACAGAAACAGTAGCTGGGTATGGTAACCCATGCCTCTAATCTGAGCACTCTGGTAGGCTGAGGAAGGATCACAAGTTTGAGCCCGGCCTCGGCAATTTAGCAAGACTGTCGCAAAAGAAAGAGTAAAGGGCTAGGATATAGCTCAGTGCAGCGACCCTAGGTTCAGTAAATGAATGAGTGGAGGTGCCAATAAATGAATGAGTGAAAGCCAGATGGATGAATGAATAACCCAAGCCTATCCTGCAGAGTGTACTGAGACCCTGTCCCACAAGTGAAACTAAAAAGGGCTCAGAGTGCAGCCCTGGCAAGTGCTCCTGGGTTCAAGCTTCAGTACTACCAAGCACAGAAAAAGAATAAAGAAAAAGAGGAATGGTATTAAAATCTTATCACAAATATCTGTTTTCAGCTCAGATTTCTTTTATCCAAGATATTGGAAGACTTCCTCTGAAGCGACACTTTGGAAGGTAAGCTGATCATTTTCATTCGCAGAGCACTGTTACTGAAATGTCCACTCAATCCACTCAGTAGTATGTGATCGAGAAATTTATCTGAGGCTGGGGATACGGCTCAGCGGTGCAGCACCTGCCTGGCAAGCACAAGGTCCTGAGTTTGATTCCCAGTACCACAAAAAAAAGAGGAAAAAAATGTTATCTGTGAGTTATAATACATATATGTTGTACCTAGGGATCCAAAACCATGCAATTGTATAGATTCACCTTTTCCCACTGGAGTGTATCAGACTAAACAGAAGTATGGGATCAAAAACCCAAAGTACCGTTAGAAGTGTCTAGTTCAAGGGATCTTGCTAATGTAGAAACTCTTTTCGGCCTCACTGCCAAAAGGTCTTCTTAGCCTATGGTTGAAGACCTGCAGTGACCAGGAACGGCCTCAAAAAATAGAGCCACAACTGGGCATGGTAGTGCATGCCCGTAATCCCAGCACTTCGAGGCTGAGGCAGGAGGATTGCCTGAGTTTTGAGTCCAGCCTGGGCTACATAGTTAGTTCCAGGCCAGTCTGAACTACATTGTAAGACCCTGTTTAAAAAAAACAAAAAACAAAAGATAGATACACAGTATCTCTACTGTTCATTTTATTAGAAAGTAGCCTCTGTGCTAATGGCAGTGATTTACACAAAGCTTGCTTAACTTCTGTTTGAGTTTGATTTATTAGATCGTAATTAATCAGTCAAGCATTTTAAAAAATTTTCAAAAGGAGCTGCTTACTGGTTGCAAGGAAACAAGTAAGTGATCAGGGTGGCGCCTGTTGCACCCCTTGCTTTTCTCCTGGTCCCAGACGGAAGACTGCCTGTCTGCCTTCTCTTCTCTTTCATGCTCAGAGTCTGTAAGGCTGGGGTACTAATGGCTTCGTGTGGGTAACAGCTTAGCTACGTGCAGTATCTTCCCCGTTCCCACCAGTGTGCTTGGGCCTTGGCCTCGTAAACTTCACTTTTCCCCTCACAACCCTGAGTCAGAGCGGGACAAGTCTCTGCTGGCTTCTTCCTACCCTGAGATGATGACATGAAAGTAAAAGGAGGATAAGTATTTTCTCTTGAGTTTTTTGTTCCTATGGGGGTTTTTTGTTTGTTGTTGGTTTTGTTTTTGTTTTTGTTTTTGTTTTTGTCTTTTTGAGACAGGGTCTCCCTGCAGTTCAGGCTGATCTTGAACTTACTTTGTAGCCCAGACTGGCCTTAAACTTGCAATGATCCTCCTGCCTCAGCCTCCCGAGTGCTGGGATTACAGGCATGAGCCACCACACCTGGCTGTTTGTTCCTAAAATGTGAGGAAACGTGCTCACTTTGGAATGCTCGCTGCTCATCCAGATTACCTGTCTGTCCTCTCCTCCCTCTCCCCACCTTCAGATAAGTTGTCTTGTTAAAAAAAAAAAGAGGGAGATGTAAGGAAAAGAGTGGGAGTCTTGTTTTTATTGGTTCAAATAGTTGATCTGACTTGGGTAGCAGGATTTATCCGTGTTGATGTATTGCATGACTAGTACTGTTACCTTTATGCTGGTCATGTTTAACTCTGGTCTTTGATTTATGCTGATAATACTTAGTATTAACATTTCATCTAATCTTTAATAGCTGCATAATTTTTGTGATTCAACCTTATTTTTGTACATTTAGCTTCTTTTCACATTCTATTGTCACAGCCTTGTAAATAAACCATCCTGCATATGAAATAATCAGAAAGAATGAACCAGAAATCAAAGTGCCACACAGGTATATTCCTTTTTGAGGCTTTTTGTTCTGTATGCCAGAATGGTTACAAGAATATATGCAATTTTATACCCACTTGCACTGTACCAGTAGCATTTTTTCTTCTAACTCTTGCCATAGCTAGATTTAATCACTTTTTTTTTTTTAGTGTTTTTGAGACAGGGTCTCACTCTGCAGTTCAGGCTGGTTTTGAATTCACTTTGTAGTCCAGACTGGCCTCGAGCTCTCAACCCTCCTGCCCCAGCCTCCCGAGTGATGGGGTTATAGGTGTGCACCACCACACCCTGCTGATCACTTTTAAAAGACTCTTGCCAGATGTGCTAGGGCACATCTGTAGTCCTAGCACTCAGGAGGCTGAGGCAGTTACACATAGTTGAAAGCCAACCTGAACTACATAGCAAGACCCTGTCTCAAAAAAACAAAAAAGTATCTTTACCAGTTTAGAACATGATAATAGAAGTTCATTACTATATTTTTATTTCTACCGTAAAGTTATAATTTAGATTGAACAATTTTAGTGACATTTATATTTTCTAAGTTTTTTTCTGGGGTTTGTGCTTTTTTTTGGTTACAAATGAAAGACCAAAGTAGGATGCCACCCCCTTGCCGGGGAGTAACCTCAGGACTTTTGCACCAGAGTGTATCTCCAGCCTCTTTTTATTGTGATATACGGTCTTGCCAAGTTGTTCAGTTGACCAGTTGACCAGGCAGGGTTCACGCTTGTATCCTCCTGCCTCTACCTCACAGAGTGCTGGGATTCCAGGTGTGGGCTGCAGTGCCTGGCTCCTGACACTGTCTCACCAAATCGCCTGCTTTGATCATGACTGAGGTCTGCCCTGTGAATCTGACAGGTGGAAGATGGAGGCTTTGGCTGACAGGGAGCTGGCACCGATGGACGCCGACAGCGGAGACGAGGCCCTGCCCAGTGGAGCACGGCCAGCTCAGCTCGGGGATGCGCAGGGGGAGCCGCCCCCCACCCTCCGGCAGGAAACGTGGTCTCCGCCCCTGAGCCAGAGCCAGGAGAGCGAGCCCCAGCCTTTCGCCTCGCAGCTAGACTTGGAGGAGGATGATGACGTGGTCATAGAAGAGTACGACAGTGACTCGACATAGCCCCTTGCCGGACTGAGCGCGCCACCAGATTCCGTGGAGTGTTCGTCGGCGGGATTTGAACCGCTCCTGTTCTCGTTAGTTCTTCCTCTTGGATTTCATCAGGAGCACTGGGTTCTCCCGCCATCCTGGAGTACATGGAAGATCAGCCCTCCATGCACGCTGAGCTCTTTCTCTAGTATTTATTTAGCCTTGCGACTGAGTTAGGGAGAGGTGTTTATGCCAAACATCAGAAAATGTGAAGACCCTGGAACACAAAAGTGGTATAGTGTTGTAAATATGAATGTGAATAAACCTTGTGCCTTACTTAGTTTGTCTCAGTCTTCTCAGATACTTGCTCTTGTACGATGTACAGTGCACTATTAGATACTTTCTGGAAAGAATGTAATTGCCAGGCATGGTGGTGCACTCCTGTCATCTAGCACTCGGGAGGCTGAGGCAGGAGGTTCACTGTGAGTTTAAGGCCAGCCTCGGATTCGTAGCGAGACCATGTCTCTAAAAAAAAAAAGTATGTAATCATAATTTATACCAAGATTAAAATGCTGGATTTCGTCTAGTTTCTGCCATCGTTTAACGCAGCCTACCGTGTACTGCCTGCTTTGTGCCTCATACTCCAAGCATCTCCTTTCCAGGCGCGTCAAAGGCTGGGGAGGTGGGCGTGGCGCGCGCCTGTAATCCCAGCACTCGCGAGGCTGAGGCAGGACGATAGCTGCCCGTTTAAGGCCACCTTTAAGGTAATAGTGAACTCTAGGGCAGCCTGAACTGCAAAACAAGACCTAGTCTCTAAAAACCAAAAGGAAAGCACGTCTGCGCCGTGGTCCGCAGAGGTCGTGCCCGCGGCTTTGTCCTGGGGCGGGGCGGGGCGGGGCACGGGGGCGGAGCCAGCTGGGCCCGGGACCCCGACCGGGGTTTCGGCGCGGAGCGGGGAGCACTCGGCGGTGGCCGCGCAGGTGAGTGGGTCTGCGTGGAGGCCGCCCGCGTCCCCGCCCCACCCCAGGCCGGCCGAGCCGAGCCGCGGGGGGGGGGGCCGGTGCAGCCGCGCCGTCCTTCCGGGCGCAGGTGGCCGTCGCCCCGGCTGCCGCGGGGAGTTCCGGCCGCCGCGGAGGTCGGCGGAGCGGGGCGTGGAGGCCGCCGTTCCCGGACTGACCGAGCGCCCGCGCCGCGGCAGGCAGAGCGCGAGGCCGGCCTCCGCGGCTCCTGCCGGCCCGGACGCACCGAGCGCGCGCTGCGGCCCGAGGCTCCTCGCTCCCGCGAGCCGGGCCGCCAGGGACCGGGCGTGACGCGTGCCGCGCGGACGTCCCCCGCCGCAGGCGCCCGTTTCTCCTCCCCGGGTCTTCAGTTTACAGTTTTCACATTTTATTTAAAGGGTGAAAGCTGTTCGGGTGGGCGAAGACGAGTTCAACCCGTAACGGTGACTCTCACTTTCCCGTGAGCTCCGCGAGCAGGGGCGCGAGCGGACGTGCGCTTCCCGTGTGTGTGCCCCAGCTCCTGAGAGGTGTCCTGGGACACCTGCTAACGCTCCTGTGCTCTGGGCTCTACCTGTCTCAGGAACGTCTACCAAAAGCTGCTTTTGATCTCTCCATTTCCTGAATCTGAACTTTCGGGGTGTTTTCTGCTGTGCTGGGGATTGAACCCGGGATCTCCCTATCGAGCCAGCCAGTTAGTCACTTGGAGACAGGGTTTCACTAAGTTGCCAAGGCTGGGTTTCAACTGTAATCTTCCTTCCTCCGCCAGATTTAATCTTTTTGGAGACAACAAAGAGATAAAAGACGGACAAAAAACCCAACTTGCTATCCTTTAGAGAGGTCCCCCGTGATGGGCACCACCCTGGGACTGTCACAGCTAATGCCTCCCCTAGAATGAGAGTGCCCCTCTAAAACCCCAGAATTCCTCCTTGACTTTTCACTCTCCGCCCCACTTCCTTGGTGATGGGTTCAGGTCTGGCAATAGTATATACCCTTTGTGGGTAGATGGCCTCCTTCACATCACCTGGATTTTGTTGTGGTTGTTTCGTATTTTTGAGACAGTTTCAGTGTCTCATGTAGTTCAAACTGCCTTCAAACTCCTGGAGATCCTCCCACCTCAGCCTCCTGAGTGCTGGGGTTGAGGCCTGTACCTTCACACCCTACACTTACAAGCAGTTTGAGAGACAGTCATTGTACCTTAAGCCTGGTGGTTATATTAGCAGGGGTTTTAGGGTGTTCATATGTTTTTCCTGTAGATGTGTTAGGATTAACGATTTCATGAAAGAAATTAGCAGGGTTGGTAAAAGTCAAAGTCCTTTTTGGTGCTTTTTCAGTGAATAAATACCTCCTGAGTTAAGTCAGTTTCTCCGTGGTGGCAGGCAGTCCCCTTTAGATTATCCCAATGGAATGAATGTCATTCATGGTCCTTGCTGCTGATACTTTGTGGCTGTAGGGAATGCTAGCCTTCAGCAATTTTTACCTGTGAGAATCAATTTTTTTAAAAAAAGTGTCTAGGGTTATTGAGAGAGGACAAGTCCAGTCCTCAAAGCTGACGGTAATGAAGGAAGGGGCTTACGGTGCTGTTTGCACAGGCCACTCTTCTATGCACACCCAAAGCATGTGTGCGCGTGTGCCAGGGCCGAGTGTGGGCTGACCACCGCACTCGGACTCAGAACTATCTGCGCTTAAGGTGTCTGAGGAGAGGGCTCTAGGTGCAGGTGTTAATGTTCTTGAGTGTAAAGCTCGTCCTTTTGGTTCTTATATTTTGGTGTGTATAGGGCTCATGGGTAAATTACATTTATAAAGACTGAGTTTATTTTTGGTTAGCACGTTTGCAGTTCAGAGTGATTACATTCATCATGAGGAGTTGGTGCATGTACATAACACATCCTTTGTTTGTGAGAGAGGGTCTGGCTTTGTAGCTCAGGCTGCCCTTAAACTCACTGTGTAACCCAGGCTGGCCTTGAACTCCCAGCATTCCTCTTGCCTCGGCCTCCCAGGTGCTGGGGTCACAGCCGTGTGCCACTGCGTCTGGCACATAACACATCTTAATTCTTTTTCTTCTCCTTTTTCCTTCCATCCTGGCTGCAGCATTTTCCCTACCCTTCCTACCCCCTCCTTGCATCTTATTTTTCCTTTTTTCTATTATCTTTTATTTTGCTCCTTATAATTTCTAGTGCTCATGTAAAAGAAACTATGTGATATTTATGCTTGTGTCTGATTTATTTCACTGAAATTTATAGTCCCAAGGCCCATCTACTTTCCTACAAATGATTCAAAGTTATTCTTCATGGCAGAGTGGCACTCCACTATCTGTAAATATGACACTTTTTTATTCATTCCTTTGCTGATGGACAGAGACCACTTTTAAGACTTAGCTATTGGTAAAGAAACTTAGCTACCAGAACTGTGTAACTATAAATATCATATGCAGGATTCACTTTTATATGTCTTTAACTCCTTCAGAAAGATAGCTAGGAGAGGAATAGCTGGGTGGAATAGGATTTCTAGTTTTAGTCTTATGAGAATCTCCATATTGATCTCCATAATGGTTGTATTAGTTTGCCTCCCGACCACAGTGACGGCCCCCTACGCTCGGCAGCTGCCAGCATTTGCTGTTATCTGATTTCTTGATGATAACCGTTCTTTCTGTAGTGAGATAGACTCTGTTGTTTTAATTTGCATTTCTCTAATGACCAGAGATATTGAACATTTTTTCATGTATTTATAAGATTTATCTCTTATCTTCCAGCAGACTATTTCTGTCTTATCATTTAGATCTTTGATCCCCTTTGATTTCAGTTTGGTGCATGGTGAGATACATGGATCTAGATTGGATCTTATATGGAGATAGTCAGTTTTCCCAACACCGTCTATTAAAGAAGCTGTCTTTCCTCCAGGGTATATTTTTGGCTCCTCTGTCAATGATCAGGTAGCTGAATGTGCCTCAGGTTGTTTCTGCCTCCTTTGTTCTGTTCCATTGACCCACATGCCTGCTTTTGTGCCGATACCATGCTGTTTTTATCACTGTGGTTTTATAGTATAATTTAAAGTCTGGGTTTGGGATGCTGCTGGCTTTGCTCTTGTCACCCAGGATTGCTTTTGCCATTGTGTCTCTCCAGATTCCACATGAATTTTAGATTTATTTTCTCTGGTTTTGTGAGGAATCCTGTTGGCATTTAGATTGGGGTTACATTAAATCATTATATCATTTTTAGAAGTATGGCCATTTTGACCATACTGGTTCTGCCTAACCAGGAACAGGAGACCTCTTTCTGTTTTCTGATGTCCTTTTTGACCTCCCTTTTCAGTGTGCTGTAGTTTTTGTTGTAGAGATCTTTAAGTTTCTTGCTTAGGTGCTGTAATTCCTAGGTATTTCATTTTTCTTGGTGATACTGTGAGAGATATTGTTCCCCTAATTTCTTTCTTTGGTGAATTTATTGGTGTAGAGAGGAACACTATTGATTTCTGTGTGCATTTTGTATCCTGTTTACACTACTGAATTTGGTTGTTCTCAGAGTTTTTTGGTGGAATTTTTTGGGTTTTCTGTGTAGAGGATCATATCATCTGCAAATATTGATAACCTTATTTCTTCCTTCCTTATATCTGTCCCTTTTGTTCCTCTCCCGATTGCACTGGCTCATGTTTTGAGAACTATAATGAACAGGAGTGGTGAGAGCAGACATCCTTGTCTTGTTCCTGATTTTAGAGAGAAAGCTTTCAGCTTTTCCTGCTTTTAGTATCATGGTGGCCATTGGTTTTTCATAAATGGCTTTTACCAGATTGAGACTGGTTCCTTATATACCCATATGCCTTAGAATTTTTATCATGAATGGATGTTGGATTTTTTTCAAATGCATTTTCTGCAGTGGTTGAAATGATCTTACAAGTTCTGTTTCTGCTTCTGTTTATGTGATGCATGACATTTATTGATTTGTCTGTGTCAGACTGTCCCTGGGATGAATCCTACTTGGCCATGCTGTGCAATCTCTTTGGTGATTTGCTGCATTCTGTTTACGAGTATCTTATTGAGGATCTTTGCAGGTCTGTTCATTAAAGAGATTGGTCTGTAGGTTTCTCTTCTAGTGAGGTTCTTTTCTGGTTTTGAAATCATGGTAATGATAGTTTCCAGGAATAGTTTTTAGGAGAACTGCTCCTCTTTTAATTTCATTAAAAGGTTTAGTAATATTGGTGTTAGATCTTCTCTAAAGTTCTTGTCGAATTCATCTGCGAACCCAGTCAGCCTGGGGCTTTTCCTGGTTGGCAGTGTTTTTATTACTTGTCCAATTCCATTGCCCGGTACCGGGCTAGCCAGGGTTCCTGTCTTCTTGGTTCAGCTTTGGTAGTTCATATGCATCTAGGAATCTGTCCATTTATTCTAAACTGTTCATTTTATTAGCATAGTTTCTCAAAGTAGTTACCAATAATGTGAATTTGCACAGTCAGTTGTGACTGTACCTTTTCATTTCTTTTTTTTTGGCGGTACTGGGGATCGAACTCAGGACCCTGCGCTTGCTAGGCAGGCGCTTATTCCACTGAGCTATATCCCCAGCCCTACCTTTTCATTTCTAATTGCATTGATTTGGGTCTTTTTTTGGTGAGATTGGCTAAGGCTTCGGTGGCAGATCTATGGCGCACACACTGCAATGGGCTGTTGGCACCCTTGCAAGCTCTATAAGGCTTGCCATTGCTGGGCTAGGGCTTTCTCTTTTGTTTATCCTTTTTTTTTTTTGAGACAGGGTCTCACCATATAATTCAATCTGGCCTTGAACTCACAGTGACCCTCCTGACTCGGCCACCTGAGTGTGAGGGTTACATGCATTTGCCACCATAGCCAACTGTTTATTCTCTCAGAAAACCAGTTCTTTGACTCATTGATTCTTTCTTTATTAGCCTTTATTTCATTAATTTCTGTTCTGATCTCTATAGTTGCCTCTACATGTGGACTGTGCCCTTTTTCTAGGACTTTGTAGTGCATCATCAGGTTATTTATTTGGGCTCCCTCTGACCCCAGCTGTAAACCTCCCTCTTAGGACTGCTTTCGTTGTTTTGTGTCCCAGAGGTTCTGGGTTGTGCTGGCATTGTTGTTTGCAACTGTGAGCTGTTTAATTTCTAACTTGATTTCTTCTGTGATGGTTGATTACTCTGGAGGGTATTGTTTAATTTCCCTGCCGTTTACTTAGACAGGGTCTCATTCAGTTGCCCAGGCTGGTCGTGTGCTCGGGCGGTCCACCTCCGGCCCCTGAATACCTGAGACAGCAGGTGTGTGCAGCTCCACATCCTCAGCCAAATGTGCCAGTCTGTAAAACTAATGTTTAAATTTTTAATTGCACTTTAAATGACATAGAGTAACAACTACATTCCTGGTAATTTAATTGTTACATTTATTTCTTTGTTTCTTGCAGTGCTGGAGATTGAACCTAAGTCCTTCACAATGAGCTATATCCCGAGCACGTTTTTAAAATTTTACTTTGAGACACTAAGTCATTGAGTTTCCCAGAGTGGGCTTGAAACTGCAGTCCTCCTGCCTCAGCCTCCTAGAGTGCTGGGATTACAGGCCTGAGCCACCAGGCCCACCTGAAAATATAATTTTAAAAAAATTTTTACATATCCTAATAACTAAGACCACGTTGGTCTCCTGACTTTTTTGCTACTAAGTGAATAAAATCAGCATCACTGAAAAATAAGTTTGAACCGAAAACCTGAAGTGCTGTCATCTTGGCCACAGGTGTGAAAATCACAAATGTCGCGCAATGATGGAAGATCCAAGAGATGGGAAGATGAGGTCCCAAGGGTGCCGCCCAGCCCCAGTAGCGTCCCGGACTCCTTCCAGAGTTTTCAGGACAGCGAGCTGGAGCTGGCTGTAAGCGCCGACCCTCTACCGCCGCCGCCTCTCCCGGCCCAGCCGCCGTACGGCCCGGCCTTCCCCTCGGGCGACGGGGAAGAGCCGGAGCCCGCCCCGGCCCCGGAGCTCAAGCCGGTGCGCCGCTTCATCCCCGACTCCTGGAAGGACTTCTTCCGGCGGAAGCGCGCGGCCGCGCCGGGCCTGGGCTACATCTCCCCGGGCGTGGAGTGCTCGCCCCCGAGCTCGCCCGCGCCGTCCGCGTCGGGGTCCGGGGCCGGCCGCCGACCGGCGTCGGACCGCGAGCCCTGGGCGGCCCTGGAGCGCGGCTCGGGCTCGGGCTGGGGCCCGGCCGCGGCGCCCGCCTACCGCGAGCAGGCGGCGGAGTACCACCTGCGCTACGCCTACATGAAGTCCTGGGCCGGCCTGCTGCGGCTGCTGGGCACGGTGCAGCTGCTGCTGGGCGCCGCGGTGTTCGCGTGCGTCACCGCCTACGTGCACAAGGACAGCGAGTGGTACAACCTGTTCGGGTACTCGCAGCCCTACGCCATGCCCGGGCTGGGCGGCGCCTACGGCGGCGGCTCCTACTACTCAGGCCCCAAGACCCCGTTCGTGCTGGTGGTGGCTGGCCTGGCCTGGATCGCCACGCTCATCCTGCTGGTGCTCGGCCTGTCCCTGTACTACCGCACCATCCTGCTGGACTCCGACTGGTGGCCGCTCACCGAGTTCGCCATCAATGTGGCCCTGTTCATCCTCTACATGGCTGCGGCCGTGGTCTACGTGAACGATACCAACCGCGGGGGCCTCTGCTACTACCCGGTCTTCAACACGCCCCTGAACGCGGGCCTCTGCCGCGTAGAGAGCGGGCAGGTGGCGGCCGTGATCTTCCTGTTCGGCACCATGCTCACCTACCTCGTGAGCGCGCTCGTCTGCCTCAAGCTGTGGCGGCACGAGGTGGCGCGTAGGCACCGCGAGCGCACGGGGCAGCCTGAGGTGCGTGGGCCGGCCCATCCCGTACCCCGCACCCGCCAGGCGGAAGGCTCTTCCCAGTTTCAGGCGTGCATCTTAGTGTCCAGCCTGCTTTGAGATGGCCCACGCTGGAAGTTCGCTTGTTAATACAAGCAGACATCAGATAGCTGGTTGACTGCGTTGTTATAGCCGGCAGATGCTAAAGAGAGAAACACTTGAGTTTTAGTGAGGAACAGCGTGCCCAGTAAAATAAGTGTCTTGTTAAAGTAAATTTGAGCCTAATGCGGTGGGCACAGCTCTGTAATCTCAGTAACTCAGGAGGCTGAGGAAGGAAAAAGCTTGAGCTCAGCCTGGGGACCTCAACAAGACTCTGTCTCAGAGTAGAAATTTTCAAGGGCTAGGGAGATGGCTCAGAGGTGCAGTGCTTGTCTAGCATGTGTGAGGCCCAGGGTTCCGTCCCCGAAACCTCCCTCCCTGCCCTTCAGAAAGTTACATTTGAGGATAATCTTGATTCTTTCATATCATAAACTTTAAAGCCCAAACAAATTTTTTAATTGCAGGATGAAAGTACTTTCTTTATGTTACTGGGGATTGAACCTAGGGCTTTTGTGCTGAGCTACATTCCCAGGCCTTTTTATTTTCTATTTTTAGTCATAGTCCACCTAAGTTGCTAAATTGCTCAACCTGGGCTCAAAGTTGTAATCCTCCTGCCTCAGCCTTCCAAGGGCTTGGATTATAGGGATGACCCACCATACCTGGCTCAGAATTAATAAGTCTAAGTATGAAATCCAGGTACTGAGACTCACACCCTTCCTCATGATTTTACACTAGTTTAATAAGCTTTTTGTATATTGTGTTTCTGGATAGTGTTTTGCTGTTTAGTCCAGCAATAGTGGTATTGAACTCCCTGTGTAGCCCAGGCTGTCCTGGAATTTGCTGTCTTATACCGCAGCCTTCCAAGCGCTAGGATTACACTTACGCACCCCTATGCCAAGTTTAGTTCTTTAGTTATTAAATCCTAGTGTTTCAAAGTTCTATGTTAGTATGATCGTAATTATTAACAGTAATAACTTTATTATTTCCTTCTCAGCAGAAACTCGTTTCTACTAGCCTTTTCGTAACACTTACCGAGACCTGAGTTACCTGTTGTTGAAGGTTGTTATTATTTGTATGTTGCTATAACTGCTAAAGGTTAGAAGATGTACTGGCCTTTGACTTACATTTGTTTGAAGACAGGGACTCACTCTGTAGCCCAGGCTGGCCTCGAACTTGCATCAATCCTCCTGCCTCAGCCTCCTGAGTGCTGGGTTTACAAGTGTGCACCACCACGCCCAGCCTTGGCCTTTGACTTTTTTCCATTAATTTTGTACAATAACTGTTTCAACTCCAGTCATCCAAGGTCATGAGAACAGGATAGATACAACCTCTAGATAATTCTAGCACTCACCTACGGGTCCCCACATCCCCCCAGATGGCCAGGGAACACCAGTAGCTGCCCTGTGGCTCTGGGCCAGGAGACCCCAGCAGGAGAGGAACTGCTGGGAGCTGGGGTGGGGCTGGGCTGGGGGTGCGGGCTCATGGATGGGAACATTTGCCAAGTACCCACGCCAGAAAGAATCATTTCCACTCTTTCTGTTCTAGATCTGCGAGTCATCAGTGCCATTGAAAAGGAGAATGGTAAGAGTTAAGTTTACATCACATTATGCTTGTGTCTAGGTTTGTTAAATACTTTTCTCTCATCTCTGCTTGTCTTGTCAGTAGACTCATCCATTCATCAAAGCGTAACTGTCCCACTGAGGTCATATGAAGACTCCCCAGCTTTTTCTAATACCAAAAGAATCAAATGAAACAGTCTTATCTGTGGCTCCTCTCAAGTGTTAAGTTTTTAAATTGTGAATGTGTTAAATGAAAGTGTGTCTCTCACATTTTCTTCATTTCTCTTTAAAGTTCTTTGCTGTTCTTTTCTGTCCTTCCCAGTTTGCGGTCAGTGGTGAGATTTGTAGTGTCGGGACTTCTTGTTCCCTGTTGGCTGGCCATGTGACAGGTGACCTCGCCTTCCCGTGCTTCTGCTTCTTACTCTGTAAAATTAGAGTGATGATCATTTCTACCTCACGGCGTGCCGAGATCAGTGAGGTGCTGCCGTTACAATCCTAGTGATCTATTTTCACCTTTTTCTCGTCTTCTTGCCTATCGACACAACCATGAATTCTGCTTTTCACCCTTGACACTTGTGCACATGAGCACTTAACATGTTCCTACTAGTCTATGCTATGCGGTTGAGTAGTATATACTAGCAGGCGGTGTGTGTGTGGGGGGGAATTGGGCTGAACCTTCAGGGCTTGAGCTACATCCCAGACATTTTTTTCTTTTTAGTTTGAAGCAGGCTCTTTCAAAGTTGCTAAGACTGGACTCGAGCCTGCTATCCTGCCTCAGCCTCCCAGAGTGCTCAGATTACTGGTGTGCGCCAACATGCTTGCTTTTTTTTTCTGTTTTGAGACAGGGTCTCACTATGGAGTCCAAGATGGCCTTCGACTCCTCATGTTAGCTCAGGCTCACCACCCTCCTGTTTCAGCCTCCAGAGTGTTCAGCCGCACAGCACTTGGCACCTTCCCTCCATAATGAACTTGGGCATTCTTCTTTTTTTTTTTTGTCTTTTTGAGACAGGGTCTCACTATGAGATTCAGGCTGGCCTTGAGCTCACTTTGTAGCCCAAGGTGGCCTCGAACTACAACAGTCCTCTCACCTCAGCCTCCCGAGTGCTGGAATTACAGGTGTGTACCACCATGTGTGGCTCTGGGCATTCTATAAAGACACAGAATTGCACTGCCTGGATGGGCCATAATTTATTTAACTATAATGTCTTTTTTGGGGGGTACTGGGAATCAAACTTAGGACCTTCTGCTTGCCAGGTGGACACTTGTGCCGCTGAGCTACATCCCCGGCCCTGTTTTGCTATAAATGAACACATAGGGTAGTGGTGACAAACCTGTGGCATGCAGGTCGCAGTGGCCGGCTATTTGTTCTCACTGAAAGCTCTTGTTGAAAGCCCTCACTGATGCAGGCTGTTTCCAGTCTCGCACTATTATAAACACTTGGTACATACCGGGCCTGTGGTTTAGCCTACGTAAGACCCTGCGTTCGTCCCCAGCCCTGGGAAGAAGACAGCACTGCTGCAGTGAGCAGTGTGTACCCACTGTGTCTGCTCAGACAGCCTTGTTGCCATGTTATGAATATCCTTCAAATTCTGGGGATGCGAAAGGGGGCATTTTTATTCTGATTGCCAGATTGTGCCAGATTGTGCGGTAGAGGTTTTAACCGGCTTCTGCCACCGCCTGGGCTGAGGTTATGTTGACATCTTTGGGTCTCACGGGGGAAAATGGCAGCCCTTGTAACTGTGATGGGCAAAATTCTTTCAGTCTAGAGTGAGGTTTTACATTGTTTCATGTTATGTTTACATTTCCATCCCTTCTAACTGCCTGTTCATATCCTGCCCAGTTTTCTGTTGAGTTTGGAATTTGTACAAGTCTTTTGTTAAGTGAATATATTTCGGGGAGTTTTTTGTTTCTTTTTTTATTCAATCAGATTTTATTGGTATGTTTTAGATATACATAATGATCACATTCATCATAGAGAATTTCTGATGTACATGATCTATCTTGGTTCTTTTTCTCCCCACCCCTCCTCTCCGTGCAACCCCTCCTCCCCTCCCCATTTACAAAGGCTTTGTTTCCAGTTTTTCCTTTTCCCCTCTTCTCCCCTTCCCCCTCCCTCTCCCGTCCCCACGTGAGCATTTTGCTCCTGTCTCACAGCACCTATTACACATTTCGGTTCTTATTTACACTTTTGGTTTCTCACACCAGAGAAACAATAAGTGAATATATTTTGAAAGTACCTTTGGAAACGATACGGGGATGGAATTCAGTGGGAGAGCCCTTGCCTAGCATGGGTGAGGCACTAATTCAGTCCCTTAGCATTGAAAAAAACAAAAAAGAAATGAAAATAAACCAAAAAAACCCTCATAAAATAGAAGGCTATAACTTCGTGTCAGAGCCCCCCTCTGGGCACAAAGCTGTATACCTATAGTACCCCCTACTCAGGAGGCTGAGGCAGGAGAATTGAAAGTTAGGAGCCAACCTGGGCAGCATATTAAGACCTTGTTTCAAAGTTTTTTTTAAAAAAAGGAAATACTTTTTTTCTTTTTTTCCTGAGACCAAGTCTCACTATGTAACATAAGCTTGTCTGGAACATGAGGCAATCCTCCTGACTCAGCCTCCCGAGTACTGGGATGTTACAGGCGTGCACCACCAAGCCCAGCAGTCACAATTTTTAAAGGATCAGCTGTGTTATGTTATTTCTGACACATGGAGGTATCTGAATTGTGGTGGAAATGGCTTAATAACTTTGCTAGGATTTTCGTGGTTGTCCATAAATCAAGGGATACTTTAGCTGGGCTTGTAGCTCAGCAGTAGAACATTTGCACAGCATGTGTAGGGCCGTGTTTTCAGTCCCCAGCTCTGAAAAAAGGAAATCCAAAACACCAGCAGAGGAGGAAAATGAAGGCAACGTGGCCCGTCTGTGGTGCGCACCCGCAGGATAGTGAGCTCCTCTCCGTACAGCAGCAGGGACCAGAGCCCCGGCCTGTGCGCCTCCAACTCTTGACAGAGCCGCTGCCTTCTATTCTGTGAGGGCTTTATGGCTTATTTTCATCGTTGCTGTGCTTCTCAGTGTTAAGAATTGAACTAGGGCCTCGCCTGTGCTATGCATGCGCGCTCCCACTGAATTCCATCCACATAGCCTCCGGCTCCTTTTCGAAATGGCCTTTCTTTATAGCTTTTCAAATGTTTTTAGTTTTATTAGTCCGCACTTGCAGTACACGATGATTCCCGTCATCGTGGGGAATCGGTACATATGCATAACACATCATAGTTCTCCTTATATTACCACATCTCCTCTTCAGATGATCTTGGCTGGTTACTCAGGCTGGCCTGGAGCTTCTGATCTCCCTGCCTCAGCCTTCCAGGCATGGACCACCACACCAGGTTATTTATCATCCTTTATTTTAGTGTCTAATTCGCAATATGCCTTAGTTAGTCTTATTTCTATTTTTGTTTTGAGACAGGGTCTCACTATGTAGTTCCTTTTTTATTTTGTACTAGGAATTGAACTCAGGACCTTGCACGTGCCAGGCAGGCACTTATGCCATTGAGCTAAATCCCCAGCCCTCACTTTGTAGTTCAAGCTGGTCTTGAACTCACTGTGTAGCCCAGGCTGGCCTCATATTCAGAGCAATCTTCTTGCCTCAGCCTGCTGAGTGCTGGGATTACAGATGTGTACTGCCACACCTGGCATACATGTCAATTAGTAATAAATGTAATTGATATACATGTCAATTAATTATTCTTAATGACAGTCCTACTAGTTAGAACAAGTTAAATGAGGAAGACATTTTTAAGCTGTCAGATTAGATACCCTAAAACTAATGCTGCTAGTCATTACCATTTAGGAGAGCAACTGGCTGGCGAGCCACATGGAGGGAGAAAGTGACTTTCCGTTATGTACCCTTTCCAGCCTTTGGAATCATGTACCATATGTACAGATTATCTATTGAATAATCTAAACTTGTAGCCGTGCATGGTGGTGCAGGCCTGTGATCCCAGCCCTCAGGAGGCTGAAGCAGGAGGATCGTTGTGAGTTCGAGACCAGCCTGGGCTACAAAGTGAGCGCAAGGCCAGCCTGAACTGTATAGCAAGACCCTGTCTCAAAAAGACAAAAAAAAAATCTAAACTTTTAAAAAGTAAATTAATACCTGTATCACATGTTAGGCAGTATAAACCCAGTGTGGTGGTGCACATCTGTAATCCCAGCACTCGGGAAGCTAAGGTAGAGGGATTACTGTGAATTGGAGGTCAGCCTAGGCTATATAGTGAGTTTAAGTCCAGCCTGAACTACACAGTGAGACCCAGTCTCAAAAGACCAAATTAAAAAAAAGAAATGATAAAACCTAGTGTTAAATAATGAAATTACTTTATTTCCTGTCTTTTTGAGACAAGGTTTCACTGTGCAGTTCAGGCTGGCCTCAAACTCACTTTGTAGCCCAAGCTGGCCTCAAACTCCCAGCAATCCTCCTGCCTCAGCCTCCCAGGTGCTGGGATTACAGGTGCACGTGGCCAAAATTACTTCTTAATAAAAAATGGAAAGCCCTTTGAGATTTAAGTGCAGCTTCCCTCTTTGATCCAGGGGGCTGTCTTCAGGGTTAGTTCAGAGACAGTGAGTATGACTCAGTGGAAAGTGCTGTTTTCCCCCAGGCGGCACATGAAGGAGGCTTTGCAGGGAGCCCCCGGAGGGATTACCCAGGAACAGTTGCAGTAGCCAGAGTCCTACAGTAATATTCTGTGCATGGTAACTTTCAGATTGCAAAGGGTGTTGTTGAGGACAGATCAAGGTTAGCTGATCAGAAAACCTGGGAAGGCAGAGGGCTTAGCTTCCCTTGCCTGGCACATGTGAGAGAAAAAAAAAACGGTAGCTGAGTTGGGGCCAGCAAGGAAGAAAAGTGAACCACTTTGGCTCTAAGAAATGTTATCTGGCAGATAACGTGCACTCGCACCCCGTGTGACCCCTGGGCAGAGCCCAGGACTTGCCCAGGACAGCTGAGACAGGGCTGGGCCTTGCTGAGATCCAGAGGACCAACAGGCACCAACCGGCTTCCTAAGTTGCACACACAACTGCAGATATTTAGAAGTTAAAGATACTTGGAAATGGAAGCACCCTTATTCAAGCCCAAAAAGTATCTCCTGATGTTTAAACCAGGATTCACTCTCGACATTGACAAGATGAAGAAATGGCACCCTCAGCAGCCAAGGGCTGGGCAGGGTGGACACGACCCCAGATGCGCTTCCAGAATCCCCCGCCTGAACTTGCTCAGCGCCGCGTTCCCATGGGCCTCCCACCTTCCTGCCGACTAGCTCTGTCCCGCTCCTGGCCTCCCACTCCAGGACTCAGCGGTCTGGGCCTGGCCGCCGGTCTGGGCCTGGCTGCCGGTCAGGAGCGCTGGTTCATCCAGTACGCTAAACCTAAACCAAACTTCCACGCCTGCCTCAGGGTCTGAAATCTGCCTTTAAGCTGGAGAAGAGAGAGCTGGGTTTCAAAATCCTCTTTGGTACTTTGTTTGCCTGTTTCTTTTTTGGGTTTGGTTTGGTGTTTTGTGTTTGTTTTTTACGTAACAGTCGCCCTCGTGGGAGTAATTGGGGCGGACTCCTGTCACATCGTGACCCTTTTTACTTCCCTTCCCCTCCTGGCCTTGGGGCTCTCGCACCCCTGTCCCCTGGAGGCCCACAGAAGAGGCAGGGTGCTGCTGCCCCGCGGGATCAGCTTTCCTTCAGCAGAGTGGCGCTGCCTGAGCCTTTGCCCCCACCCCCAACTCTTCCCCAGCTGCTGCTGGAGCGCCAGGGAACTGCAGGGTGCACAGACCCCACCACACTGAGTACGTGGGTGTCCTCCACCGACTTGTGTGAACCCATCAGGGCAGCGAGGGCTGGGACTCTGCTCTGTGCCAGAGCACTTGCCCCACATGCAGGAGGCCAGGTGCGGTCCCTAGCACTGCAGAAAACAGGTACAAGCTGGGCGTGGCAGCCCACACCTATAACCTCAGCATGGGAGGCTGAGGCAGGAGCGGGTTTGCTCACTTTTCAGATAGTGAGAACAGTGTAACTCCTTCCCCACCCGTTCCTAGTGGCTGCTTTCAATGGATTCCTCTCGTTTGTCCCTTTCCATTTACATAGGCCTATTCCATTTTTCCTCTAATTTTCTTAATTTGAACTGCACTTTAAAATACTTTTAGTGTGCGCCAGTAATTCCAGCACAAGGGAACCTGAGGCTGGAGCATCACTTCGACTTCGAGGACAATCTGGGCTACAGAGTAAGTTCAAGGACAGGCTGCATAGTGAGACCCTGTCTCAAAAAATAAAATACTTTTATACTTAGTTGGGGTATAAATCTTTAAGTACAAAGCCCTCTGTTTGGCTTTCACCACCCACCTTTACATTGTACAGGGTGGAGATTGGAGGGTGTTTTACTTATTACAGTCCCTGTAACAGTTACAAAAACATTCAGTACACATTTGTACATAAAATGGGATTTTGCCAGGCATGGTGGTGCACACCTGTAATCCAGCTAATTGGGAAGCTGAGGCAGGAGGATCGAAAGTTGAGGGCTAGGTTGGGCAATTTAGTGAAACTCAGTTTCAAAATTTGAAGAAGGGAAAAAAAAAATTGAAGGGTTAGACACATAGGAGCCTGGGTACAAACCCTAGTACCGCAGATCATTCAGTCCGGTGAGCAAGTGAGCTGGTCACTACTTCTGCTGTTCCCACTCCCCCTCCCGCTCTCACCTAGGAATCACCGCAGGTATTTTTCCTCTGCTCTTGTTTACGTATCTGTCGTCTTTCTCTCCCTCTCTGCAGTGTGAGATGGTCACCAGTGACAGACAGAGAGACCCAGAAGTTTATTTCAAACAATGGAGAACAAAATCAATTCCCCCGGGCCACATCCCGAAACCCATTGTGATGCCTGACTACGTGGCGTGAGTGTCTGCCTGGACCCCTGGGGTAGCGGTTGAGGGTCCTACCCAGGCTTTCATGCTCCTGCAGGTGAATGCTTGTGAGCTCACCTATGGGTCCCGATGTTGGTAGTCAGGGTGATGGGGAGCCGAAGATGGCATGTGGCCCCTGAAGACTACACCAGCTAATTTTCATTCAGCTTGTTCTGGTGAAACTTAGGTTTATGCTTTTCCCTTAGAAAATACCCTGTGATTCAGACAGATGATGAACGAGAGCGCTACAAAGCCGTGTTCCAGGACCAGTTTTCAGAGTACAAGGAGCTGTCTGCGGACGTTCATGCCGTCCTGAGGAAGCTGGATGAGCTGGATGCCATGATGAGCAGGATACCACACCACTCGGAAAACCTGCAGGTCAGTGTCTGCAGCTGCCCTCAGAAAAGGAGCACTGAGGTATACAGGGCAGACTGACTGTCTCCGAAATCCAGAACCGTCTGTCTGCTGTCTAGGAAAGCATTTGAGATCTTTAAGATAGTAACTGGTCAGATTATTATTCACTGGGGCATGGTAGGGCACGCCTGTGACCCCAGCACTCAGGAAGCTGAGGCAGGAGGACTGCCCTCAGTTTGAGGCCAACCTGAACGACACAGTGAGACCCTGTCACACACACACACACAAATCCAGTGCACTTCTGCATGTCAGTACACACATGTACACGTGTATATATGTAAAACACATGTATTTGTTTTTCTTGTTGAGACCTCGTATGAGTTTCCCCAATCCTGAAATGATGGCTTAGTGTTGATTCTAGTACATACAGGGAAGCAGGAAAACTCTAGCCAGTACCGAAGGCTGCTTCAGTTAGAACCGTTTAGAAAACAAGTGCAGTCCACTGTCCGCAGCAGGGTGGACGCCGCTGGAGGAGCGCAGCTCCTCGGCACTAAGGCAGAAGGATCTCTTGAACCCCAGAGTTTGAGGCCAGCCTGGACAACATACCCAGACCGAGTCTCCAGAGGAGCGGTGCAGGAAGAGCGACCCGGCCGGGCGTCCAGATGAGAGCAGCTGGACCTGGTGGGCCGGGGTCTGCTAGCAGGGCCCAGAGCGTGCGCATGCGCACTTGGCGTGGCTGGGTGTGACTGCGAGGAAGCTGCAGAGCTGAGGGGCTGATGCACCCGAAGACCCTTCCGGCACTGGTCCGCACTAAAGTAAGGCTCAGCTGCACCCAAGTTCACTTCTCAAGGCTGTAGCTGAGTCCAGGACCCAGCGCGGGAGGGAGGGAGGCCTTTGAGACCCGGCTCTGTCACACTGCAGTGTCCGGCCGGTGAGAAGTCGAACGAGCCCGGCACGCTCGCTGGGCTTCTGCCCAGACTGCTCTGCCCGTGGCTCCAGGCCAGCGCCCCTGCCCGGCAGCCAGTTATTTCCTGGCCGGGTCTGTGCCGTACACTGTGGGTGACCTGCCGGGTTCATCTTCACCTGTAGCAAATAACCAAACCTCACACCATGTTCATGCTTGTAGCTGGTGGCCGAGCTCAAAGCATTACAGTGTACTGGGAAGAGCCAGGTTTGGTGGTGCACACCTGCAACCCCAGTGCAGGGGAAGCTGAGGCCATGAGTGCGAGGCCAGCCTGGACACTGTCCCAAACACAGAGGTGCTGGGCAGAGGACGTGGGTGCGAGGTGGAAAGTGCTCCTGGAGGAAGCTTGTAGAACCGAAAGTCACATTTTATTTTTTATATTCCCTTCAGTGTCTTCTGATCTCTACAGTTTCGGTGGATACAATAAGGACATCGCTATAATAATCGGTTCCCTTTGGAAAGATTCCACCTGTTAACAAATACATTTACTGTAAAGCTCCAAATCACAACACACTTACGTTAGCTATTTGAAAGGTTACAGTCTCGACCTCTTAACCCCAGCACCTAACTACCTGGAAGGAGCTTCCAAAGGGAAGGGTGATGACAGCAGCGCCTGCAGGAGCTGGGCATGGTGGGGCCCGCTCTAATCGCAGCGGGCTGGGAGGCTGAGGCAGCGCTCTCTCACGTTCCAGCCCAGCCCGGGCAGGTTAGCCAGGGCCTGTCTCAAAATAAGGTGGGAGAAGGCTTGGGAAGTAGCTCAGTGGAAGGCCCTGAGCTCAATCCCCAGTGTCACAAAAGAAAAGGAAAGAAAAGAAGAAGCCCTGCTGTGGTTATTATGTACCGAGCACTTTACTTGTAAGTGAGCTCTCCTACAATGCTTTGAGGTTGTTAGGGTTATGATTCCCATTTTACCGATCAGGACACTGAGTCTTAGACAGGGAGAAGAGCTTACCAGGCTCCCACAGCTGGCAGCAAGGATCTCCATCTTCCCTGCATCTGGGGACTGCAGGCAGCGGGCCCTCAGGCGCACGTCCAGTAAATTCTCTTTTGTACGTGAATATGCTATAGTTTTATAGAATTACAGTTTGAAGTAAAAATTATTTTCTAGAACCCAGTGTTATTTGAGGCAGGATTTGAGTAAATGCAAATGTTTTAACTCCTGTGTACACTCTGTTATTTTTAGGAACATGAAAGAATTTCCAGAATCCATGAAGAATTTAGGAGGAAGAAGAACGTGAGTAAAAGTGTTTTCTTCCTCCCAGTGTTTTTAGCCAGGCGCAGTGCCTGCTGCCCAACCTCAGGTCCTCTTGGCTGGGCTGCGGTCATCCGCCTTAGCTTGACCTTGTTTTCAAGGTTTCACTTACGTACAGTTTACCACTGTCCAGAAGTCTCCCATAGACAGTTTCAGAAATAACAATTCCTGTTGTTGTTGTTGTTAGACAAGGGGGTCTTGTTATGTAGCTCATGCTGGCCTTGAACTCACTGTTTGGCCCACATTGGCCTTGAACTCACTACTCAGCCCACGATGACCTTGAACTCAGGACAATCCCCCTGCCTCAGCCTCCCAAGTGCTGGGATGACAGGCGTGCGCCCCTACACATGGCTGAATTCCTCAATCTTAAATCATGCACCCTGTGAGTGATACAATGAGATCGCTACCCCCTGCCCTGCCCCTGGCATGGATCAGCCCAAGGCCCAGCATCTCCAGCTGCAGTCACCAGCAGCTGCCTGTTGAGGGAACCGGGCTGATGTCCTGGGAGCCCTAGCTCTGCTGAGCAGTGGCCCCAAGCAGAGTGCTGGTGCTCGCCATTTTGCTGCAGTCTTGTTCACAGTGTTCTTTTATTGCTAGCTGGTCACATTACTCTGCACGTTCTGGGCCGGGAATTAAACCTGATCCTGTGTACACAGAGGAAGCGCCTGCTCCCGGGCTCAGGCGTGCTCTGGAGAATGTGGCCCTCAGAGAGCATTTCTCTCTGTTCCCCGCTTTTATTAGTACAGTATGTGTTTGCAGCACATAATAAATCTGCTAACCACGGGGAGCTGGAACATGCACATCTCGTGTTGATCCTTTTCCCCTCCTGTCTTTCCTTCCACCTTCTCCATCCCTAAACCTCCTTCCGTCTCCCTTAGGTGTACCCTCCTTTCCAAGTGTTTAGCTTTTATTTCACTCCTAAATTATGTATACGTGGAGTGTCTCGTAAGACTTAAGCTTCTGTGTCTGATTCATCTCACTTAACATTGTGGTATCAGGGGCTGGGGATATAGCTCAGTGGAATAAGCGCTTGCCTAGCAAGCGCAAGGTCCTGAGTTCGATCCCCAGTACCGCAAAAAAAAAAAAAACATTATGGTATCAGGAAGCCCATTGTCCTATGCTTGACGCAAACTGTCCTTTCCCCGCCCCTCCTCTGAGGAGGCACATGTGGGCTGCTTTCCAGGTTCAGCCGCTGTAAGTTGTGCTGTTGTAGACACGGGTAAGCATGTAGCGCTGTGATGTGATGTCTGGTTGTATTTCTCTTCTTCTCTTTTTTGGTGCTGGGAGTCAAACTCAGAACTTTGCTCTTGCCAGCCAGGCGCTGTGCCTCTGAGCTGTACCCCACCCTCTGATTGTATTGCTTAAGATGCTGGCTGTAGGGAAAACTGGTGGTTGCCAGGTGTCTTTTCTTTGAATCTCTGCCCTGATGCTTTCTGCTGTGTCCGTGCCGCAGCCTAGGGAAATGAGCTCTGACCTTTAACTTCCCCCATTTCCTCCCTGAACCATAACTTCCTTTACAGCTTCCCGCCTGCTTTTATCTCCCATCCGAAAGAGGCTGGAGCACCTTCCTTCACCTCTCCTGCACTCGCTGCTGACGTTTTGTAGCCCAAAGCAGCGCTGCCTGGCCCTTTGATTTTCCCTCTTGATCTTGCTACAACTACTTGAAAAAGTAAAGTCTGTTTTTTAAATAAGCAGGGCACTGGGGGATAGCTCAGCGGTAGAGCCTGCGCCCGGCACACGCGAGCGCCTGGGCTCAAGTTCTAGCAGCAGAGAGCGTCGCTGCATTCGGACGAGGTCAGAGTCTCAGTTTGCCCAGAGGCAACAGAGGCACGGGGCCATGTTCTGGGTGGTGATGATGTTTGTCTTCCCTGCTGAGGAAGCCGGATGCCAAAGTAACACCGTGTTTCTTTTCTAGGATCCTTCATTTCTGGAAAAAAAGGAACGCTGTGATTACCTCAAGAGTAAACTTTCTCACATAAAGCAAAGAATTCAAGACTATGACAAAGTGATGAATTGGGATGTACGAAGTTATACTTAAGCCTTACTTGAAATTACTTTTTTTAATAGTCAACTTACTATTTATTTACTGCCTTTTAAAATATGCCAGACTCTGTGGCAGAGAAGCAAGTTGTCCTGACTCGGCTGCTAGTTGGCTTATCCAGTAGGCAGTGTTGATCGCTGTGATTTCACACAAACATTTCAAAACAGACCCGACCTGCCGAGGCCCTTCACTAAAAATGGGAGAAACCTGAATTCATCAGTCCTACATAGCAAGACCCTGTCTCAAAAAGAAAACAAACAAAAACTACATTGTTGTTAAAGCGATCATATCCTCAGGGTGTGATGAGCAAGTGGGCTACTAGTTCTGGTATTGCTTTTCTGTCTTCAGGCAGGGTCCTAGAATTTTTCTAAGTCAAGTATCTCCAAGAGAAATCATTCGGAAAAATCATCTCTCAAATCCAACATCGACATTGTCACGCTTTGTGATCTCAGGCAAGTTGCGGACTCTTAGTGCCTGTTTCTCCGACGCAGTGCAGGAAGACCATCCCTCCTAGCTCCTAGGAGGCTGTGCAGGCTGAGTGCACTCGTGTTTGCAGTGGGTTTAGACTGGAGCCTGCTTGTGTTCGTGAACTCTGTGGAAGAGTCTGCAAGTAGACAGACTCCCTGGAAAAGGTCTGAAATGAGCAAGCCCAGCCAGCTCACCGCAAGGCCCTGTGTCCCCACGGTCTTCGTGCTCTTTGTACTCACCGCGCGCGGAGCTTTAGGCCAGCACTTCCCATGGCTCTGGGCTCCCTGGGCTCTCCCGTAAGCCTGGTATCTTTCCTGTTTCTTTTTGTGGTCCTGGGCTTAAACCTAGGGCCTGTGCATTGAGCTACATTCCCAGCCCCATATTTATTTATTTGAAAACGTGCTCACTACATGGAGAAGGTGCCCAGTTTGTAGTTTAACTTGCAGCCCTCTTGCCTCAGCCTCTCGGAGTGCTTGGACTGCAGGTGTTGCCCCCACACCCGCCCCCTCGTGTCTGCAATTAGGCTCACTGTGGACACATCTCCATGTGCCCGTCGCCCAGCCCGTCCTGCACTCGGGGACAGAAGTACCATGTGACTGTTGTCGTCTTTCCTCTCCCCATGAGCGCATCCAGGCCCCGCGGTGTTCCGCTCACTGGCTTCTCCTTTCCACTTACTGAGAAGCTCCATCTTACTGAGAGAAGTTCTGGCTTTGAGACTTCCTTTATGAGAAATGTTTTATTTTTGTTAGTATAAACAAAGATTTTTAAAGTTTTTTAAAAGAAAATCGGGCATGCCTGTAATCCCAGCACTAGGGAGGCTGAGGCAGGAGGATTGTTGCAAGTTTGAGACCAGCCTGGGCTACAAAGTGGAGCTCAGACCAGCCTGAACTGCATAGTGAAACTGTGTTTCAAAAAGACAAAAAAAAAAAAAAAATCAGGGGCTGGACTTGGTGGTGTATGCCTCGTGTCCCAGCACTTGAGAGGCTGAGGCTGTGTCAAAAGGATCACCTCGAGTTTGAGGCCAGCCTGGACTACATAGTGAGACCCTGTCTTAAAAAAAAAAAAAAAAAAATCATATCAGGGATGTGCACTGGTGTATGCCTATAGTCCTAGTTACTTGGGATGCTGGGGCAGGAGGATTGCCTCAGCCTACAGATTCTAGACTACCCTGGACAATATAGCAATATTCCATCACAAAATTTAAAAAGTGTAAAACTTTTTCAGAGCTAGAGTATGCTTAGTGGTAAAGCACTTACCTGTCGTATGTGAGGTCCTGTGTCGAATACAAGCACTGTGGAAATGTTTTAAATGTTTAATTCATTGTTGTTGGTCCTGTTCAGCAGGATGTGTCTCACCATTTCCCAGGCATAGAAGCATAGTTTCTGCCTGATACAGCTGCCAAACAGACTGTTCAGAGATTTCTAAAGTGGTGGGGCCAGAGGAAATGAAGGCCTTAGAAAATATTGGCTACCAGGTATGGTGGTGTATGGCTGTAACCCCAGCACTTGGGAGGCTGAGGCAGGAGGATCACTGTGAGTTCAAGGCCAGCCTGGGCTACATGGTGAGTTCAGAGCCAGCCTGAGCTACACAGTGAGACTTTTAAAAAACAAACAAAAGGCTGAGGATATAACTCAGCAGCACAGCATCTGCCTAGCAACCACAAGGTTCTGAGTTCGATTCCCAGTACCAAAAAAAAAAATGTTGGCTCACAAAAAACAAATGAAAGAGAGTTGGTCACTGGGTGAACTTGTACATCTCCTTTGTCATGAAACGTGCACGCACTTGTGCTGATGGTGAGTGTTTCATTCCGTGGTTCCTGGACTGCCCAGGGCTGGCTGTGTGGAAGAGGTGACGCCTAGAGACATGTGAGGCCCAGCTGGCACCAGCTGCAGCAGCCCAGTTTTTATTTGAGCTGGCGCCGTGCTAGCGTTTCACTTTAAGGGAAACACTTCAGGGAAGAACAAAGCCTTGCCCTTGTGGTCAACAGTGAAGGGTAAGGTTCGTGTTAAAATTAAATGCTAAGGACATTTAACTTGGTGAAGCTTTATTTTACTACAATTGTAAATGCTCATCTTTGAAAACCAATGCTGTAACACTGATTTTTTAAAGTTTTTATTCCAATACTTAGGTGAATTAAAATTACAATTAGCTTTTGTTTTTTGTGTGGTCTCATTTGCTTCCTAGCATTCCTATATTTGAGATCCTGTTCCTAAAAGTATTCTCTCTGATCCAAAGATAAATTAACTGGGTGTAGTGGCGCATGCCTGTAATCCCAGCACTTGGGAGGCTGAGGCAGGAGGATCACAGTGAATTCGAGGCCAGCCTGGGCTACATAGTGAGTTCAAGGCCAGGCTGAGCCACACAGCAAGACCCTGCCTCTTAGTATTCACTGACCCATTTGCCAGTTAAACTCTCAAAAAAAACTAGAAAAGCATTGGAAATGTGCATATCGTGATGTTCTCAGGTGACCCGGGCTTCCCTCCCCACCGATGGGCACAGAAGTGGAAGTCATCAGGACCATGGTGCTGGCTAGCACAGCCCAGGAACATAGGCAGAGCCCAAAACGCAGAGTGCCTGTGTCCAGAGCCAGGCAGGGTGTGGCCAACATGAAGCTGGCTGTAGACCTGTGGGGCAGCCTCCCGGCTCCTGCAGCCCTGGGGTTTGGGCCACTTTGACTTTCTGCCTCCAGCCTTGTGCGGCTTCTCCCTGGCCACCGCTCTGCAAGGACCTTGGGCAGATTGGACCTGGACCCATCCTCTCTGATATTCCCACCCTGATTGTATCTACAGTGACCCCACTTCCAAATAAGGTCACATTTTCAGTACTCACCGTGAGGACCTGAGTCTGTCTTTTTGAGAGGACACAATATTATCAGCCGCTGTTGCCAAGCTGTGAGATTCAAAAGAAATTTCCCTTTCATTTTTTTCTTCCACCTGACTTTTAACATGCATTCTACAATGTGGGACTAGCTCCATAGATCTAAAACTTAAAGAAAAACAGTATTCACTGACCCATTTGCCAGTTACACTCTCATTGTGACTCAGCGTGGGAGTCACACCTCAGCTCTTAGGAGGCTGAGGCAAGAGGGTTGCTGTGAGTTTGAGGCCACCTTGAGCTACATAGGTGAGTTCAAGCCTAGCCGGAATTCTGCATAACAAGACCCTGTCTCCAAAAAACTGTATGTAAGTAATGCATTTATTTAGCAGACAGGGCCAGGGTTACAGCTCAGTGGCATAAGCACCTGCCTGGCAAGCACAAGGTCCTGAATTCAATCCCCAGACCAAAAAAAAAAAAAAAAAAAAAAAGCCAGGCATGGTGGTGCAGACCTGTAATTCCAGCACTCAGGAGGCTGAGGCAGAAGGATTCCTGGGGACTTGAGGCCAGCCTGAACTGCATGGTGAGATCCTGTCTCAAAAAAAAAGTTCATACTACTCCCAAACACAAAACTGCCCATAGTTCTACCCTCGGAAATAGTTACTGTTAACTTTTGAGCTATGGAGGGTTGAGCCCAGGGCCTTTACATGGGCTGTGTCTCTAGCTGTTTATTTATTTATTCATATAAGTACTTATACCCAGGGTCTCACTAAATTGCCTGGGCTGGGCTGAAGCTTTCCATGTTCCTGCCTCAGCCTCCCCGAGTGCTAGGATTACAGGCATGCACAACCACACCCAGCTACTATTCATGATTGAGAACATAATCCGCCCATTCTCTGCATTGCATGTGCATTTGTATGTGCAGATTATGTAGAGGAAGGTTTTGGTGGTATTTGCAGAGGCATGCGCCTGTAACCTCAGCACTCTGGGAGGCCGAGGCAGGAAGATGTTGAATTCCAGCCTACCCTGCAATGTAGCAGGACCTGTCTCAGAATTAAAGGGGGAAGGGCAAGGATGTCGCTCAGTGCAATTCCCAGCACCAATAAAGAGTGAATAAAACTATTATTCTGCTTTGCTTCTCCTTGGCTCCATCTAGATCACGTAGCTTTTCTGTAATGAAAGTTTTTATGTTTTCCATTTCCTGTGAATGCTGTTCCATCGCAGTGCATTGGTTTACATGGGACCTTGTTTGGTTTTTGTCCTTTGAGACTGAGTCGCACTGTGTTGCCCGGGCCGGCTGCACAGTTATGGGCTCCAGGGCCCTTGGCCTCGAGCAGGGCTGAGGACACAGCCCTGGCCCAGCGTGGCCTACAGGGTCTGACATCCTAGGGTGAAAGAACAAAGCACAGGAGGTGGCCCAGGCCAGGCATGGCGGCCCCAGCAGAGGCACCCGACAAGGAAAGGGCCTGAAGTCATGTAAACCACTCACCTGCAGACATCCGCATTTAGTTACATTTTTCTGATAAAAGCATAATTGATTATCAGTAGCTGGCGGCTGCCTTTATGACATGCTCAGGGCGTCTTTGGAGGCCTGTGTATGGGAACAGCCCGCCGCCTCGCTCATGGCTTTGCACACCCGTGTTCTCATTTCGGCTGACTCCCAGGTCAGTGGTGAGGCAGGGTCTCACTAAGTCACTGCATTGCCCAGGCAGGGTTTGAACTTGTGATCTTCCTGCCTCAGTCTTCTAGAGTGCTGTGATTACAGATATGCACGGTTGTGCCTGGCTTATCTTTAAATATTCTGCTTGTCCTGTAGTTTGATTAATAGATAACCCATTAAAAGGCCTTGGAGAAACTAAAATTATTGCAAGATGTTTGACTCCTAATAGGCATTTACTGAGACTGCTTGAACTGTAAGCGCCATACAAGGTCTTGCCATTTATACAGAATAGCCTGCCATGCAAGCAATTAAAACAGTAAATGTCTGTACTCAGTCACAGGGGAATTCTGGTAGAAATCCTCGCTGCCACACCAAGCAAGGATTTTAGTTCGAATCCACAGAAGCTGGTTTAGGAAGAAGTTTGCTCACACCTTGTGTACAGAATGGCAGTGAGGGCTGGAGAACTGGGGTCCGCACCATGCAGCAGGAACAATGTCTAAAATCCTAGCTGCAAACCCATGGCCCCAGAGTGCTGCACCTCCACCTTCTACCAGGGGCCCAGCTGTCTCACCCCCTTGGATGCTGGAGCCTGTGTGGCTCTACTCACAGGGCTCAGAGCCGGGCATGGTGGTGCATACCTGTACAATCCTAGCACTTGGGAGGCTGAGGCAGAAGGATTGTTGCAAGTTCGAGACCAGCCTGGGCTACAAAGTGAGCTTAAGGCTGCCTGAGCTGCATAGTGAGACCCTGACAAAAAAAACCCAAAAACCTCACCTTTGAACATTCACAGGGCTCAGGCCAGGCTAGGGGCTGATAGACCCTGTCTCACCGTGTTTGATCTGATGGCCCTGAGTAGTAAGGGGCTCTTTTGTGTCCATGGCTTGGCTGGGCCTCCCCCAAGATCCACCGGGGCGCCTTTTCAGAGTGTGAGAGGGTTCGGATGCTGACAGCCAAAAAGAATTAAGAAAATCCACGACAGAATACTCCCTGTCCCGATGGGGTATAGTCAGGGTTTCTGCCACTCCTCAGTGGATGAGCCAGGTACACGTGTAACAGCTGTGGCCAGAACATCCTGAGCCTTGAAGCTTCCTGGGCCCAAAGTCAGGAGGGGCCCAAGGGCGTCACAGACCCAGATGTGATTCCAACCTGGGTCTCGGGCCTGGAGGACCTTAGCACCCAGAAAGCACGGTGCGCGGTGATTCCCAGCCTCCTCACAGGGCGGCTCTTCCTCGCTCGGTCCTCAGACCTGACTTGCTCGCAGGGCCTGGAGCGCACAGGGTGTTCCGAGCAGCTGTGCTTGCAGCAACCCCACGGGGGCAGCAACCCAGGGGTCCCTTGGCAGGAGCGCAAGAGCGCGGAGAAATGAGAAATAAAGCTATAGGATGAAATAGTCTAGGGCGATAAAAGGTAAACTGTCGTTGCCTGCAAGATATGACATGTCTTGTCTGAACAGAAACCACACGAGTTTTCTGTACGACTTTTATATAAAGCTCTGAACAGGTCAAATCGCACGAGAGTGATGAAGCCAGAGTGGAGGCCGCTTGAGCCGTGCTGACCGGAAGGAGCCGGCGCTGACCGGAAGGAGCGGCTGAAGTCTCCCTGGACTGAGAAAGGCTGGGTGCACTGCCTGGATCTTCCTCGGTTCTGTGTCTCCGTGACGCGATCCTATGGCTGGGCCTTTGTAAGGAAGGAGGTTTTTTTTGGCTCGCAATTCCCGTGGTCAGAGGATCATAGCACAGTGCAGGATCTTGGTGCAAACCCTGGCCGCAGCGCACAGGGTGGGCAGGAGAAAGGCGGTTCTTCTAAAAAGCTGTTCCTGAAAGAGCTAAGTTGCGCACAGAAACCAGCAGGAACCACTTTGGCAGGCGGCAGCTCTGCGACCTAGAATAGGTCACCGCAATGCCACCACCATAGGACCCGAGCCTCCAGGACCTGAAGCCCTGGGGGACAGACCATCCGCGCACTGCAGTGAGAGTGCCTGCATTCAAACATTGCTCCAGCCCCACCCTTGAGGTGCTGGTATTGAACCCATGTCTGTTGTGCCTATTATATTATCACTGAAAAGTTATGTTTAAAATGTCACTGGCCATAGCGGTACATACCCAGCTAATCTCAACTATTCGGGAGGCCGAGGCAGGAGGATTCCAAGTTTGAGCCCTGCCTGGGTTACTTCATGAGACCTTTATCTCAAATTTTAAGCTGGAGGGCCTGAGGATGTAGCTCAATTGTAGAGCATTTACCTACATGCACAGAGCCTGGGTTTAGTCCCCAGTATCACACACACACACACACACACACACACACACACACACACACCTAATCTATGGGGATAAAATCCAGCGTAGGAATTTCCTTTGAGATAGTTATTGGCTGGGAGAGGGCTTTTAGGATGATTTCTGGGCGCTATACCTTGATTTGTTTGGCTGGTTACTAAAAATATATAAATCTATGTGTGTACATATATTTAATATATGTTTTAAAATTAATCAACTTGGATATTTACAATTTTTGCCTTCTATTGTACTTATGTTATACCTCAGTTTTACCATTTATATATGTTTTTTAAAAAGTATGTTGCCAGGGCTGGGAATATAGCTCAGTGGCACGGCACCTGCCTGGCAAGCACAAGGTCCTAAGTTTGATTCCAGGTACCAAAAAAGAAGTATATTGTCAGTTTTTGGTTTTTTTTCTGGTACCGGGGATCGAACTCAGGACCTTGCACTTGCCAGGCAAGCGCTTATGCCACTGAGCTATACCCCCAGCCCCTATATTGTCAGTTTTAAAAATAGAATAGGAATCTAATCTATGGTGGCATACACCTGTAATCCCAGCACTTGGGAGGCTGAGGCAGGAAGATTGCTTTGAGTTCAAGGCCAGCCTGAACTGCATAGTGAAACTCTGTGTTTAAAAGACAAAAAAAAGAGTAGATTTGCATAATCTTTTCATAAGTTGGAAACTGCCTATCATGTTCCAGTGATTTGCACGGATACAGCAGGAACAACATACCTCTCAGAACTGTTAGACCTGCGTGTGTGTGTGTGTGTGTGTGTGTGTGTGTGTGTGAATTTGAACCAAACTCTGCAACTGAGTTGGCAGATTATAACTACCTTCTTCCCCTCTGCCCTGTGAACCATCCTAAAACAGCTTGCAAGAAATAGACCAGAAGAGCATTTATGCCTGGACCGTGCCCACTGTGTGCAAGAGCTCTGCCACTGAGCTGGCCACCAGCCCCGCACACTTTACTCCAAGTCACACTCAGCCTATGACGCGTGTGTCAGGGTGGGAGGCAGAAGGAGGGCGCCAGGTGTGCCAGTGCTCTACAGGGAACGGCAGCCCTCCCCTCCCCTCTGAACATTTGTTTGTGAGCAGTGAGTGACCAGCCTGGTTAATATTCAAGGTACTCTGGGGACTTTTGTGGCCGAAGGGCACACCTGAGCTAAAGCTAAACCATGGGAGGACATTTGGGCCGCATTAATGTGCCTGCCATGTGACCCACCCCGTCCACCCGGGCCACGGCACCTGTACTGTTTACATCTAGGATTTTATTAGAAACCTTTCAGGACTGAGGGTTGGATATCGGAGAACATGCTGAGATCAGTAGGGAGAGGTGGGGAAGGAAAGGAGATGTAAAAAGTATTAAGAGTTGTCATGTAAAAAAAATGCGATTGTAGTCATTTGATATCAACATGCCACATGTCTTATGGGCAAATTCACGAGTAATCCTGAGTCACTTCCATAGCATCTGTCACCCGGCTTGTGTTCCCTGACTTTCACCTGTTCTCATGGTAGGAAGCTAGTCCTGAAAGAAATTCCTCTCTGCACTGGGCACGGTGAAAAATGCCCATAATCTCAGCTACTGCGGTGGCTGAGGCAGGCGGTTGCACTTTCCAGGCCAGCCTGACAGTTTATCAAGATCCTGCCTCAAAATAAAATGAGGAGTATGTCGTTCAGTGTTAGAGTGGTGAACTGGCTTCAAGGTAAAAATGGCCTAGCAGAGAGGCCATGTGTGGTGGCACACATTTGTAATCTCAGTGCTCAGGAGGCTGAGGCAGGAAGATTGCCGAGAGTTTGAGGCCAGCCTGGGCTACATAGCAAGTTCAAGACCAACCTGAACTGCATAGCAAAACCCTGTCTCAAAAAAAAAGTATAAAAAAAGTTTTAAAAAGTGCAAAAAAAAAGTATATTAAAAGAGGGCACAGCCGGGTGTGGTGGTACACACCTATAATCCCAGCACTCGGGAGGCTGAGGCAGGAGCATCGTCGTGAGTTCAAGACCAGCCTGGGCTACAAAGTGAGCTCAAGCCCAGCCTGAACTGCAAAGCAAGACCTTGTTACAAAAAGACAAAAAAGAAAAAAAAAAGGGCAGGTTCAAAGGCATGGAGAGAAGGGAAATTTAGCCATAAATATTGAGTAAGTGGCAAATATTGACTAAATTATCAGAAATAAATATTTGTAGATAGAGTACTAAAGTCAGACCCCTCGACTATGCCTTCCTTTCCACGCTGGCTTCAGGAATGCTCTTCTGTGGGAATGTACACTGGGCAGAGCTGGTTCAGGAGGCAGTCCACACAATGGCTTTCCTGCGGGGACTTGGCCTTGTTTGAGGTCTGGTTTAACTGTGCCTTTACACTCGAGCCAAGAGAAAACGTTGTGGCATTTGGAGATTGGCCCATAAATATACAAATAACTGAAGCACCATGCTGACTGCACCGGCCTTTTCAAAACAGCAGAATTCCTTTTTCTTTTTTAACCTTTATTTATTTACTTGTTTGTACTGGGGATTTAACACAGGGCTGTCACACCGAACTACGGCTCCAAGTTCCCTTGTGAAGAAATGTTTGAGACAGGATTTTGCTAAGTGACTGAACTGTCCAGTGCCTTTGGACATGGCTCAGTGGTAGAGCTCTTGCCTTGTATGTGCAAGGCCCTGGGTTCCCTGCCCAGCACCACAAATAAAACAAACAGAGCAAAATGAATTGCACAGACTGGGTCTGAATTTTCCACTGTCCTGCCACAGGCTCTCTGGAGTGCTGAGATTACAGGTATGGGCCACCATGCATGGCTTATATCAAATTTTATAGAAAACAATTGTTATCTGGCTCTAAGGGGTAACTTGGTAGTAGAAGATGCACTTACACATGTAAAGTCCTGAGTTTGATTGCCGGCACAGAAAAGCGAGGCAAGTTGAGACAAAGATGAAGGGGAGGGGAGAGGAGAAGAAAAAAAGATTCTATCTCAAAAAATAAAAGAGAGCTGGCCATGGTGGTGCACATCTGTCATCTCAGCACTCAGGAGGCTGAGGCAGGAGGATCACTGCAAGTTCGAGGCCAGCCTGGGCTGCAAAGTGCGCTTAAGCCAAGCCTGAACTGTATAGTGAGACCCTGTCTCCAAAAGACTAAATAAATAAATAAATAAAATAAAAGAGAGGGAGCGAATAACTGGGGGGAGTAGCACTGAGGATCAAACCAAGGGACTTAGAAGGCCCAGGCAAACCCATGGAGCTTCATCTGTAGCCCAAAGAAGGTGATTTTATCTAATTATTTCACTATCATTATTTAATACATATCCTAAATAAGAGAAATGAAATCTATTTAAAATTCTACCCAGCCAGGAACACACCTATAATCCCAGCACTCGGGAGGCTGAGGCAGGGGGATTGCTGAGAGTTCAAGGCCAGCCTGGGCTACATAGTGAGTTCAAGACCAGCATGCAATACATAGTGAGATGCTATCTCAAAAACAAAACAAAATAAAATAAAATCTACCCAAACCAGTTAATAAGCCCTTTAATGTGAATAAAAAAATAACATTTAAATTTCTAGGTTTTATTAGTCTTTACAAGAGCTTTTAAGAAAAGGACCTAACTCACATCATATATTTAAGAATCATATGTATGTATGTATGTATATGATTTTTTTTTTACCTAATTCACTTTAACAGATATAAAAGGTTGTTTGTTTCATACCCAAAGAAAGGACAGAGAGTAAGAATTTTCTTACTAATCTTTGCCTTCAGAGGCTAAGCAGTAGGAAAAAAAAATTATAAAAGTGTAGTTTTGTTTCTATTTAAAAATTCAAACTTGGTTCTTTTGCCATTCTTCATGGAGGGCTGGGCCTGCACGGGCTGAGGGGTGACTTCAGGCTGTGTCCTCCCCACAGGCGGGCGCGGGGCTGGAAACCAGGGCAGTTGGGGTGGGACCCATCTGAGGGTAAGGGCAGGGTGTGGCCTGCTACTGTCAGCAGTAGGGCAGGACCAGAGAAAATAAAAGGCTAGATTAGACATTATTATTGTTGTTGTTGTTGGGGGGGTTACCGGGAATCAACTCAGGACCTTGCGCTTGCCAGGCAGGCACTTGTGCTGCTGAGGTGTATCCCTGGCCATCATTATTATTTCTAGTCCTAGAGGGGATGGAGGAATGAGTCTGTGGCTATGATTTGTGATTCTCTCTCTCTCTCTCTCTCTCTCTCTCTCTCTCTCTCTCTCTCTCTCTCTTTTTGGAGACAGGTTCTCACTATGTAGCACAGGCTGGCCTTAAACTCACAGTGACCCTCCTGCCTCAGCCTCCCAAGTGCCAAGATTACAGGTGTGTGCCACCACACCCAGCTTATACTCACCCAGTCCTCAGCACTTCAGCATAGTTTAACACAGGACAACAGACCGGAGTGCCAGGAATTTGGGCAGGGAGTGCTCTGAGGACGCTACAACAGGTGCTGGTGTCTACAGCACATTTGGATACCAAGGCAGGACAGAGTCAGGCCTGAGCTTGATTTACTAAACAGGATGTGCTGCTTCTCAGTAGGTGAAACTGATTGGAAGGAAGGCCCAAAACACCACAAGCCCAGGTAAATAGGACATAGGCCAGGTAGGATGGCACATACCTGTAATCCCAGATGCTTGGGGGACTGAGGCAGGAAGATTGCAAATTCAAGGGCAGCCTGAGCAATTTAGTGAGACCCTGTCTCAAAATTTAAAAATAAAACAAAGAGTGGTGGTAGCTCAGTGCTCCCTGAGTTCAATTCCTACAAGAGTTGAATCCCTCTGCCTGTCTACACCAGGAAATCAAAATTCTCACTTACACAGAAGTCACTCTTGTCAGCCGTGAAAGTGTGGGCGGTAGGAAAACTGACCACTTCAGGGATGGCCATTCAGAGGGTACATTAGATATGAAGAATTTAGACCTTAAATAAAACTGATTATTGTGAGGTGCAGTACTGTAACTCCAGCACCAGGGAGGCTGAGGCAAGAGGATCTCAAATTCAAGGCCAGTGAGAACTTCACAGTGAGTTCAAGTCTGGCCTTGGCTACACAGTGAACCCTTGTCTCAGAACCAAACCAAACCAAAATAGAACAAAGTCAAACTGATTAAAACCTGCCTGCTTTGTATTATTTCCACATAGCAGCATCTCCAAACAAGGTCACTGAGAAGGCGTGCCTCCTCTGGAACACCATCGATTGGTCTCACCATCAGTGCTGGCGAACCCGTGACATGCGGCACAGCACATGCATGCAGAGCCTGCTGTCAGCACAGTATCAGATAACTGCACAAAACCAAGCCAAATCCAAACTTTTATATTTCAATAAAAAGCTTTTCATACCACTGAAAGCTCTGTTACTGTGTTTTTCCTTTAAGACAAAAGGTGTTAATGTTAGCTGTTTTTTTCTAAACTAAAACATCAATAAAACCAATGTCTTCAAGAGTTCTGCCTATTCTCCCTCCCAGCAGACTTAGTGTTTCTGTTTTACTATTTAGATCTTTGATCCATTTCCATTTGAGTTTAGTGCACAGTGAAAGATATGAGTCTAGTTTTAATCTTCAGCATGTGGAGAGCCAGTTTTTCTAGCAGCATTTATTGAGGAGGCCATCTTTCTTCCAGGGAAGGTGTTCGGCTATTTTGTCAAAGATAAGGCAACTGAGTATGTCTAGAATTGTTTCTGCATCTTCTAATCTGCTCCATTCGTCCTCTGGGTTTGTTTGTTTGTTTGTTTGTTCATTTGTTTGTTTTGTTTTTTTGGCAAGTACAATGCTATTTTTACCACAGTAGCTTTGTAGTATAATTTCAAATCAGGGATTGTGATGCCCCCTGCCTTGCCTCTGTAATCCAGAATTGCCTTTGCTATTCTAGAGCTCTTTTGCTTCCAAATGAATTGTAGGATTGTTCTTTCTAATTCTGTAAGAGATAGTATTGGCACTCTAATCAGGATTGCCTGAGATCTGTGTCACAATTTTGGAAGTGTGGCCATTTTTGTCATGAGAGTTTTTTTTTTTTTTTTTTTTTTTTTTGTGGTACTGGGGATCGAACTCAGGATCTTGCACTTGCCAGGCAAGTGCTTATTCAACTGAGCTATATCCCCAGGCCCAGTGTGGCCATTTTTACCGTATTTATTTTTCCTACCCAGGAACAAGGAATAGCTTTCTATTTTGGGGGGGGCTTGTAATAATTAATGCATTTTTAATGAACTTTTAAAAATATATAGTTTGAAGCTTTCTATTTTTTGATATCTTCTTCAATCTCCTTTTTTAGAATACTGTAGTTTTCAATGTAAAGGACTTTTATTTCGTTAGATTGATTCCTAGGTATTTCTTTTTTTTTTCTGATGCTGTTGTGAAAGGTGTTGTTTCCCTAATTTATCTCTCAGTGAGTTTGTTTTTTATGTACAGCAAGGCTATTGATTTTTTATTGTTGACTTTGTATTCAGCTACACTTCTGAATTTGGTTATTAAATCTAGAAAGTTTTTAGTGGAGTTTGTGGGGTCTTCTATGTAGAGTATCTTGTCATCCATGAATAATAATTTAACTTATTCCTTTCCTATCTTTATTCCTTTTATTTCTTTCTTTTGCCTAATTGCTCTGGCTAATGTTTCTAGAACTATATTGAATAAGAGTGGTGACAATGGACATCTTTGTCTTGTTCCTGATTTTAGAGTGAAAGTTTTCAGTTTTTGTCCATTTAGCATGATGTTGGCTATTGGTTTGTCAATCTCACAATGAGATAAAGACAATCTATTCCTATTTTCTGTAGTTTTCTTTTATGAATGGGTGTTTGTCTTCATCAAAGGCTTTTCCTTGCATCTGTAGAGATGATATGGTTTTTGTCTGTGGCTCTGTTAATGTGGTGTATTACATTAATGTGGTGATTTACTTATGTTGAACTATCCCTGCATTCCTGGGATGGATCCCACTTGGTAAACGTATATAATCTTCTTGATGATTTGCTGCATTCTGTTTCTCAACATGTTATTAGGGATTTTTCTATCTATGTTCATTAGGGACATTGGCCTGTAGTTCTCTTTTTTGGTTAGATTGTTTTCTGGTTTGGGTATCAGTCTAAGTCTTATTTTCAGGAACGAACTTGTAAATACCGCTTCCCTTTCACTTTCATTAAAGAGTTTGAGAAGCTGCAGCATTAAATCGTCTAAATTTCTTGTAGAATTCTGCAGTGAATCTGTCATGGCCTGAGCTTTCCTTTTTTTTTTTTTTTTGCAATCAAACTCAGGACCTTGCACTTGCCAGGCAGGCGCTTATTCCACAGAGCTATATACCCAGCCCCTGGTAGGTTTTTAATTACATCTTTAATTTCATTGACTGATACTGGTTTATTAAAGATTTTTAAAAATCTTTTTGATGTAGCTTTGGTAATTCACATGCATGTAGGAATCCGTCTAGTTTTCCTGTGTTTTCCATCTTATTGGAATATAAGTTCTCGAAGTAGGAATTGATGATCTTGATTTCTGCAGGATCTGTGGTTAGTTCACCCTTTTCATTCCTAATTACATGGATTTGAGGCTTTCCTTTTCTTTGATAAGGTTGGCTAAGAGTTTGTCCTCGAGTGTGTCTGAACCCAAAAGACTCACCAGCCACTGCAGTCTGCTGCACTCCATTCCCCCCCGGTGCGCTCCTGCACGGTGGCCTCTGGGCTCTCCAGTAGTCACCATGTGTCTGCAGGCTCGACTGTCCTTCCCACTCAGTGAGTCTGGGCTCAGGGAGAACGCACAGCTTGCCACTGCCTTCTGTGTTGAAGTGTCTCTTTGAGCTCTCTCTGTGGGTGTCTGTCCTTACCTCAGATCTTTTCTGGGTCCTGGGGACCCACTTCCCCCTTTTACTTGCTGACGTTCTATACTCCAGTGTCTGGGCACCAAATCTCAGAAGAGGCTGCTGTTCACCACTCCGTCATCTTCCTGGAAGTCCAGTTCTGTCATTTTTTTATGGAACCACTGGAATTTTCTATCTGTGTGTAATTGTATTGGCTTTTGATTTTGGGTCACATATGAAGTGCAGACTTCTGCAAGCCAGAAAGCCCAGTAGCAATGCGATGCGGATCAAGAGGGCTTGACAAAACCGGCTGGGGAAGTAGGCGCGACCTGTTACATACGAGACCCCAACACAGGCGCAGAACGGTTCCCAAAGCCCTGCATGCGGACCAGTTGCAGGAACTCTAGCAGGGTTGCAGCAGGAGGCCTTGACCTGACATCAGCCTGAGGCAGGGGTCCCAGCGCTGGCCGGATGTGGAAGTTCTCGTGGGTTTCCTTGAGATTTGGACAGCATAAAGGGACATGTGGAAGCTGCAAAGGCTTTGCTGTTGTAACTTTCCATGACAGCCCCCTCCATTTCCAGGCACAGTGTGTATGTTATCTTTACTCTAGCCCTCTTCTTCTCTTTACTCTGCCCAAGTTCACTCTGCGAGTCAGGTTCTCTCCCAGTATTTTCTTTCACTTTCTTAAACGTTGTCATGCTTTTTGTTCCTTTCATTCAATTCTTTGTTCTAGATGAGAAGAACCTGGAACCCAACTCCAGAAGGAGAGGCAAACAACGTGACACCCAGGAACATTAGCTGGGGAGCTACTTTTTAGAAGCAAGCTACCCAGTAACAGCAAGATGCCTTCCTTCTGCAGTGGGGAATGCACAGGAGTGTCACACGGCGAGTGCAAGCTCATACCTCGTGCCCTCAGCTAACTGTAGATATTGTGCATGTGTGCATTTGTGTGTGTGTGTGTGTGTGTGTGTGTGTGTGTGTGTGTGTGTTTGAGACAGAGTCTGACTATGTAGACCAGGCTGCCCTCAAACTCAGTGATCTTCCTGCCACAGCCTCCTGAGTGCTGGGATTACAGGAGTGCACTACCACCCTTGACCTCCCCAAACACCTCTTAAAATGCTCCACCTCCAATACAGTCTGAATTAGGAGACTGAGTTAACATGTGAACGTCTGAGGGTCACAATCCAACCACAGCATGAAGTAATGCTGTTATGACTTCTTGTGAGTACTGCGTTCAGCAAGAGATGGTCACAGTGTGAGGACCGTCATCCCTTCATCAGTACCATGGGCAAAGGAGCTATATGGTTTTAAAAAACTACTTTGAGCCCCAGGTTCAGTATCACAGCTGCTGAGTTTTTGGGATCTTCTCTGTAAACAGGAGGGATGACAATTTGCACGTAAGACAGCCTTCCTCCTGCACAAAGAGATGCCATTCAGTGGGTACCTACGAAATGCCATGCTTTCTTTATCAGCATGCTTTCAACTCATTGCAACAAAAAGCCAAGTTTAGAGAGCCAGGCGTGGTGGTACATGCCTGTGATCCCAGCACCAGGGAGCCTGAAGCAGGAGGGTCTCCTCAAATTCAAGGCCAGCCTGGGCTACATAGTGAGACCCCGTTTCATTTTTTTCTTTTTGGACCGGGAATCAAACTCATGACCTCAGGCTTGCCAGGCAAGCACTTATGCCACTGAGCCATATCCCCAGCTCCAGGCCCTGTTTTAAAAAACAAAGCCCCGCCCCTCCCCCCCAAAAAAGCCAAGATGAACAGAGTTCAGATAATAAGAAATTGCTCTGTCTCGCACAGCTGGATGTGGCGGGTGGGATCCACACTCCCCTCTCTTCCATGCTCTTGGCTTTGCTTCAGGTTTGCCCTCTAGGCTGGGTCCCCTGCAGGGTCCGATGGCTCCCAGGCACAAGTCCAGGCCTGTGCTGATTGGCTCAGGTGTGTGTGTCTGAGCCAGCTACTGGCCAGAGGAGCAGGAGTCTATAGCTCCACGGGCCAGGGAGGACTCAGCCTGGAAGAAGCATCTGGAGCAAGGCCGGCAAGATGAGGGTCCCGGCTTAGTGAGGGTGGGGGACAGGACAGTGGAATGGGAGGGCTTCCGTGGCATTTATGGACCTAACGGTTTGTGTGGTAAAAGGAGAAAGATTTCTATGATCTGCAGAGAAACCAGGGTATATAATGCTTTGTTTAGGAGGCAGGTACCCACTTAAGAACAGTGCTCTGATGACATGGAATTTTTAAAGAAACTTCGTTACCAGTACATGTGTGCAGTGCATGATGGTTACATTTACTAGGGGAGGGGCACTGGGAAGTACAGATTTCAACTTTTTCCTCTACCCCTCCGCTCCCTTCCTGCTCCTTACAGCTCTTGGCCCCCTTCCCATTTGCAAAAGCTCTTTTTTTTAATTTTTCATTTTTTGAAAATGGCTGGCCTTGCAGTCACTGTGTAGCCCAAGCTGGCCTGGATCTGGTGGCCATCCTCCTGCCTCAGCTTCCCGAGCACCGGGACTCCTGGCACACACCAGCACGCAGAGTCTAAAAGCACTATTCTTTTACTTCTTCAGTTCACTTTTCCCCATCTCCTTTCCTTCCCCTTCCACGTCCCTCCATCTCTTGTTTCCTCAATGATTTGAAAAATTTTTTCCCCCTTTCTATTTGTCTATCTTTTATTTTATGCTTGAAGTGAACTAAGCCAGGTGTCTGGGTTTCTCTCATAAGAGAAACTCAGACGTGGGATTTGAATTTCTGCTTTCTGCCTGTCTAGCTGTGCACTTGGGGGTAAGAGTTCGTCGTCTCGAGACCCTTTCCTTGTCTACGGATCGGAGATGATGTTTAACTCGATGCGTTGCCACGCCGACCATCTACAGCATGACTGTGACACACAGAAGGTGCCTAGTAGGTAGCGGCTCCTGTCTCAGGGTCCGAAGCCTCGGGGCCCAAATCCCCAGGATGCAGCTGACCTGTGGGCAGTGTCAGGCCATGTTCCTGATCACTGTTGTCACTGGCAGCCTCCAGATGACAACTACAGGTGTTTGGAATACTATTTATTTTGGTCAAAAAGCTATTTCATTTTATTTTATTTCATTAACTTCACACTATTTCTACAAGAAATAGCCAAATGGATCTCCTGGAAATCCTTAAAGCTCGAAGCAGCGGGCTCAGAGCCCAGGGGTGGAACTTTCGCCCGGCACGCACAAGGCCCTGGGTTCCATCCCAGCACCCCCACCCCAAAAAGAGCTCAAAGCAATTTTGATGCCTGCAAATGCTACCATGAGGCCTGAATTGTGCGCCTGACTAACTTCTCTTGTATGGAAAGGAACAAACACTTGATACCCATCTTCATTGTGCTCTGGAGTTGGCTTCCTGGCTTTTTTCTTCTCCTCCAGTCTAGAGGAAGGCAGTAAAAGAAACTTCCTGGTCGACCTCCTAGTGTAAGGAACATATTTAAGAAAATAAACAAGAGGGCAAGAGCGGAGTTCCCCATCCCGCTTGCCTGGCCGGACAAGGAGCGCGTGAGGCTGCGGGCCGCTCAGTACTCAGCGGAAACCTGGGGTGCACAGGGCCAATGGGGCGGAGGTGCCCGATCCTCAGGGAGGGACCCTGTGTGCTCGTGCAGTTCACACTGGAGAACGAGTCATGTCACACAGTCCAGAGCTGTCACTTGTTCTTGCAGTACTGCAGAGTTGTAAGTATACATTCCTTAGAGAAAAGAAACCCACAGAAGAGAAGGTACTTGGGCTCTGGAAGCCTGGCACTGTTTTGGGGTGCCGAGCTCCAGATGCAGAGGGTGGTCCCTGAGCCAGGGCCACCAGGTGTGGGCAGCAGGTGGCCTCACTGATGAGAGGGAATGTCCTTGTGCGACACTTGTCCCAGTACTTGCCTGGCTTTTCATTTTGTGTGCCTCACCTCCTGGCCTACATGAGGGGAAGTACGCTTTCATTTTTTAGTACCTCACCTACATTCCTTAGCAAATAAATAAGCAACATGTATATTATGTAGGTGAGGGGATGGCTGATTCATTAAAGGCAGCTGTTACAGTGGATACATTGTGTCAACTTGGGGAGCCCAGAGGTTTGGCTGAGTGACTCAGCAGGAAGCCAGGGTGCTTTGTATACATCCTGAGCCTGTGGAAGAGGAGGGCATGGAGACTGTGTGAGAGCTACACGTCCCCTGGGTGCGGGTAGGCTATTTACAATGTAAGGGAGGTAGAAAGAGGCTCCTTGCAGCCACTCCTCCCTTTTGCTGGTTGTTTTTGCTGTGTTCTGCTGCCATGGACGTTTGCCATCTGCCGTGTGGCACTTTGCCTCAGAACCAGCCAAGAATGGACTGAGACCTCCACAAACTGTAAGCTAAATAAACCTTTCCTTCCTTCATTTTGGGTGTTGGGTATTTTGTCTCAGCAACGAGAGAAAAGTAACCAAGACAGCAACACAGAAAATGAATGAGCTTATGGCATGAAAAATCTGTGTCTTAATGGGTTACAATGTGTTCTTTCTTCACGTTTACAATTATTAAAAATATTTTCCCATCCTAACATTAGATAGCATCAGTAGTAACATTTGATAGCATTGGAGAATAACCTTTACACAACAAATAATGCCAGAGAGGAGCCAAGAAAGGATCGGCAGTGGACACTAGATTTCGTAAAAAAAAAATTTCACTGGAAAAAGGGTGTGGTGGTGCATGTATATAATCCCAGGAATTGGGAGACTGAGGGAGGAGGATCACTGAAAGTTCAGTGTCAGTCTGGACTATAGAAGGAGTTCAAGGGCAGCCTGAACTACACAGTGAGTCTCTCAAAAAAAAAAAAAAAAAAAAGAAGAAAAGATTTCATAGATTTCATTGAGTTCATTGGCAGAAAAGTGGTTGGGGCATAAATAGTCACACTGAATCAAACTGTCACTCCATGGCTTACTAATCACAAAAGGAGGAGAAGTGTTAGGCCTGGAGATGTAGCTCAGTGGTAGAGTGCTTACTTAGCACTCTCAAATCCTTGAGTTTCACCCCCAGTAAAAGTAACAATAACATCAGGTATGGTGGTGCACACCTGTAATCCCAGCACTCAGGAATCTGAGGCAGGAGGATTGTGGCAAATTGAAGGCCAGCCTGACTACACAGTGAGATCTTGTGTTAAAAAAAAAAAGTTACATTAAAATAGAGAGTTCTAAAGCCCAGTGGGGTGGTGCATGCCTGTAATTCCAGCACTTGGGAAGCTGAAGCAGGAGGATCCTTGGGAGTTTGAGGCCAGGCTGGGCTACAAGTGAACTCAAGTCCAGCCTGAACTGCATAGTGGGTCCCTGTCTCGAGAAAACAAAAGGGGGGGGAGAGAGAGAGAGAGGGAGAGATCTGGAGGGCACCCGCAAAGCACTCATTCAAATTTATCGCCCGGCTCGAACAGCACGATAGTTACCCTTCTGATGGAAGCTGTGCAAAGTCTACTCTGTCACCTGTATAGATTTTGTCTGTGCTTCTGTCAAAATTGTTTCCTTTAAGGGAGGAAAAGTACAAATCCAGACTGTGAGACATGCAGTAAGACAAGCGGGTCAGACAGAAGGCAGTGTCGCAGCGAGAGTGCAGGTCGGCAGCAGAGCCGCTCAACCCCGGTGAGGTGCGGTGAAAGAGCATAGCAGCGAAATGCGAGCAATGAGCCTCTTTTGTTTCAGCTTTATTTTTTCCTTGGTCCGTGTTTGTGGTGACAGTGATTACGTTCCTTGCGGGGAGCTGATACAGGCACCTGCCACATTTTACTACTGTCCATCCCTTCCCCTCTTTCCCCCTCTGCCTCCCTCGCTTGGTCCCTTTCTTTTTTGTGAAAGATCTACCTTCCTGTTTCCTACTATCTATTGTGAGGAATGGTTCTTGATTGGCCCCTGGATTTGGAGCTGGGTGTGGTGGCTCACACCTGTAATCCTGGCACTGGCACTGGCGAGGCTGAGTCAGGAGGATCAGTGCAAGTTTGAGGACAGCGTGTGCTGTGTAGTGAGTTCAAGGACAGCCTGAACTACATAGTGAGAGTCTGTCTAAAAAAAAAAAGACAGATCTGGGGGCACCAGAGCAATGTGACTATGTCTTCCATATCAGGTAAGGTTTTATATTAATGTTTGTGTTGGGGAGCAACCTCCCCCACACAGAAAGATATCTTGGTTCCTAGGAAATACCTATGCGTGCTAAAGTATTCAGGGTAAACTATGATCTGAAATGTAAGCACTGGGGGTTAGAGTTAGGGTTGATTAGTGAGTGTTGCTCAGTGGCATGGTGCTTGCCTAGCATGTGCCAAATCCTGGGCTCTACATCTAGAACTGAAAAAAAAAAGTCTTTAAAAAAGGTTGAAGCAGCCAAGCATGGTAATGCATGCCCATAATCCCACCATTTGGGAAGCTGAGACAGGAGGATCACCAGGAGTTTGAGGCCAGCCTAAACTACACAGCGAGTCTGTAAGTCAAAAAAGGTATGGTACATACATACACATTTCATGTACATATGTCTGAGAAAGCAAGGACATGTGGGCAATGCCAACAACTGGTGAATTTAGGTGCAGATACACTGTTGTGCTATTTTCTCAACTTTTCCATAGGATTGAACTTCCTGTTGTTGTTTTTTTTATTTATTATTTGTTTGTTTGTTGGGGCAACAAGCTGGGCAAGTGCTCCACCACTGAGCTAGAGCGCTACGCATCTGTCAATGTGAAATTTTTAAGGTGGCAAGTTAGGGAAAAAAAGAAAACAAGGTGCTTATTTCCGCGTTGTCGGAACTGGTGCATGCCCAGTCACAGCGGTACTTCCATGTTTCCCCTTTCTCTCTTTTTTTTTTTTTTTTTGGCGGTACTGGGGATCGAACTCAGGACCCTGAGCTTGCTAGGCAGGCGCTTATTCCACTGAGTTATATCCCCAGCCCGTTTCCCCTTTCTTGTCCCTCCTGTGTGTCATCCCAGAGACTCAGGGACAAAGCCAGCATGTCTAATGAGCTTCACAGATACTAGGGTGCGTCTGCCTTGCTCTAGATGCCATCTGTGGGGTTTCGGTCACCCCAGCTCTTTCTCGGGTTTAATCCTTTTATTCGGAAGTTGCAGACTTTAAAGATAAAATGCTGCAGTGTTACCAAACCATATTTAAAAAATAAATACATAGGTGAACACTCAAAATTCCACAACAAGCAGAACATAAATCCATCCCCTTGAAATGCTTCAAACCCTTGAGGGCCATCCTGGTGCATTTCCAGGCAAACGCCACCTTGGCAGCAGCTGCATGACATTCCCTCTCCGCGCCTGCCCCTCTTCCTGACCTCCGCACAGGGCCCGATCTCCCAAGCGGTCCTGGGTGCTGGCGTGCTGCTCAGAGCTTGGCCTAGCTGCTCCTTTTCATTACGAAAGCCTCAGCTCGAATGTCACTTATCAGAACAGCTGCCTGTGACACCCTACCCAGGGCGGCTGCAGCCCCACATGCCCTCCCGGCCCATGTCCCTTTAGTATGTTTGGTCTAGGACACTCATCATTACCTGAAGGTACCTTGTTTATTTAATTTAATTTAATTAATTAATTTTTTGTACCAGGAATCGAACTCATGACCAGGTAGGCACTGTGAGCTCTTTATTTTCATTCTAATCATTTTGTAGGATGTCTTTCTTCTGCGAGAGTATACACTTCCATAAGGGGCCTTTGTCTATTTTGAGCCCACTCCATCTCTAGGACCTAAAGTGCATAGCAGGTGCCAGGGCTTTTGGCACATGCCTGTAATCCCAGCTACTTGGGAGGCTGAGGCAGGAAGATTGCAAATTGGGTCTTGCCTGGGCAACTTCATGAGACCTTGTCTCAAAGAAATAAAGAGGTGGAGATGTAGTTCAGCAGTAGAGCATCGCTGGGTTTAATACCCACTACTGGGGTGGGGAAAGCAGGTACTGAGCAGGTAGATAGATAGACAGACTGATAGATGGATGCTGGCTGGGATCAAATCCAGATCACACTCAGCAGTAGCTTTACCACAGAGCTACTCTCTCAACTCCCTGAGTAAATATTTTGGGTCTGAATGAATATTCCTTTTCAAATTAAAGGGTTTACGTCTGTGGTAGAGCACTCTCTTAGCTTGTGTGATGCCCTGGGTTTGATCCCCAGCATTGCAAAAAATAAATACATATTAATTTCTTTTTTTCTTTTTGAGACAGAATTTCACTGTGCAGTTCAGACTGGCCTTGAATTTACTTTGTAGCCTTGGTTGGCTTCTCCTTCACATTGATACCCCTGCTTAAGCCTTTAAAGTGCTGGGGTTACAGGTGTGCGCCACCATGCCCCACATTAATTTCCTTTCTTTTCTTTTCTTTTCTTTTTTTTTTTTTTTTTTTTTTGTCTTTTTGAGACAGGTCCTCACTATGCAGTTCAGGCTGACCTTGAACTCACTTTGTAATCCAGGCTTATGTTGAACTTGTAACGATCGCCCCACATTAACTTTCATATTCAATTTCCATGTGCCCCACACTGAAACCATACCCTGTGTCAGCATTAGCATTTCAGGGGCAATAGTGAACTTTATAGGCTCCTAAAATGTCTCTCAATGAATCTTCAAAGGGAAACAGAAAAGCTGCCCTTTGAAGCCTCTGTAAGGCATAAGAGAACTGTACCTTATAACCATCCGAATGACCGGAGATCTGTGTGCATTAACTTCACATTCACCCAATTCAAGTGACTTTTTTAGGGTTAGGATTCCTCATGCCCAGTTACAAGATTACTTATTACTGCTTTTCTAAGTTTGTGGGCACAGGAGGTAAAGAAGGATAGGAGGTTAAAATTAGATATGAGAACACAGTATTTTCAGTATTTGGTTAATGTTTACTTCTTCCTCTTTCCTTTTTTGAGCTTAGTAGCTTGGAAGGCCAATTTTCTACTGCAGTGAGTGACTGAGACAATTAAGAAAAAGACCTATCCAATTCTCTTTCTTTCTCTACATCATCCAAATAATTGTGACAACATTCTGTCCCACATGGAGCACCTTCACTCTCTCCACAGCTCATTGTCTCCACTGCAATCCTATGAAGTTGGGTTTTTTTTGGGTATTTGAGAAACATTATTCACAACACAACCATGCATAGGTTCACCAACCATCTCTCTGAAGAATGTCTCCACCCCCTACTCTCTAAAAATGTCTTTTTATAAAATATAAAATTCCTATAGTCCTAGCACTCGGGAGACTAAAGCAGGAGGATCACCATGAGTTTGAGAACAGCCTGTACTACATAGGGAGTTCAAGCCCAGCCTGAACTACATAGGGAAACCCTGTCTCAAAAACAAAAGAATTAAAAACATCACAAATTCCTACAAAAGAGCAAACATATATGTACAATTTAATAAACTATTAGATTGGGAGGCTGAGGCTGGAGGATCACCATGATTTCGAGGCCAGCCTGGGCTACATAGTGAGATCAAGGCCAGCTTGAACTACAGAATGAGACCTTGTCTCAAAAAGCAATATAGAGGCAGGAAGATCATTGTGAAGTTGAGACCAGCCTGGGCTACAAAGTGAGCTGAGGCCAGCCTGAACTGCATAGGGAGGCCCTGTCTCAAAAACACCAAAAAAAGGCAAAATAAACAAACATCTAGCGGGCCATGTAGCCTATACCCAGGCAAAGACACAGTGTTACTCACCGTGGAATACTGCCTACAGATAATAAAAGGTCCTAAAATGCAGTAAAATTGTTGAGACCATTTATTCAGGAATTGGGTGAACTGTGCTTGAGAACTGCGGTAAATGATCACACTTTGCTGAGCTTTAGTTTTCCAAGATGTCAAAAGTGGAACTAATAGCACATCATAAGGTTGTTGCACAGACAAAAGCCATTTCAAAGCCCACAAAATGTGGCGCAGGGCCTTGCCCAGCAAGCAGTGCCAATAATTACTGTCATTCACCTTGTTGAAGTTCCTGTTTAGGGGCTGAAGCTCTTTGTTTAACTGGGATTCCTCCCAGGAAGAGCTTGCTTCATCCATGGCAATTGGGGAGCAGAGGTTACTCACCTAGTGCAGTTATTGTCTTAGAAACTGCCTCGCTGGTGGTGTCCACCACATCCTGCATACAGGTGTCCTGGAATTGTCCTGCATGGGCCAGGAGCTCTTCCTCGTGAGGGCTTGGGGACAGAGGGCAGGCCCTCACCAGCCCCAGATTTGTTCTTAAGCAAATACCAGTCATTGAATGCATTTGCTGAGCTGGTGAAGTATAGTGGAAATATTTTAGTATTTTATTTCCCTTTCTATTCTCCTCTAACCCTCTGAGTTGGAGCCGTAATGGAAGGCTTGAAATGCTATTAAGAAACAAAGGCATGGCCGGGTGTGGTGGCACACGCTTGTAATCCCAGCACTCGGGAGGCTGAGGCAGGAGGATTGTTGCGAGTTCAAGACCAGCCTGGGCTACAAAGTGAGCTCAAGGCCAGTCTCAACTGGGTAGCAAGACCCTGTCTCAAAAAGACCAAAAAAAGAAAAAAAAAAAAAAAAGGAACAAAGGCCAGCAGTTGCAGAGAGATACTGAGCCTGTGCTGGCACACTGGATTTGAGCAGAGGGGGCCAGCAATTACAGGGGAGGGCAGTTCTAGCAGATGGGGTACAGCAAGAACAAGTTATATTGTCAGCGTTGTGTCATCCTCCCTAGCATAGTGCCTGTCTTGGGGAATGGGCCAATCATCTGAGAGAGGGTACTATTTCTATGTTAAATTTAGTAGAGGAAAATTAGATTTACTGATGCAAATTAGAGGCCAGCCTGGACTATATAATGAGTTCAAGGCTAGTTTGAATTACATAGCAAAACCTTGTCTCAAAAACAAATCAATCTGTAGCAACAAGCTGTTGAATGAATGAATGATGGAAGCATAAAAATTATGAGAACTAACTCTCCACTGAACATAACTTGCCTGTAGGTTTAGGTTTAGGTTGGGCATACAGGAAATATTATGTTATTCTCATAAAATGTTTAAAAATTCAATTTAAAAACTTAACAACCCAGAAAGTTGAAAACATGTCCACACAAAAACTTGTATGTGAATATTTATATCAGTAGTATTATTCATAATAGCCAAAAAGGAGAAACAACCCCAATTTCCACCAACATGTGAATAGGTAAGTAAATGGATAAACAATGTTTTATATCCACACAAGGGAATATTATTCAGTTATAAACAAAAATGAGCTACTGCCACATGCTGCAACAGTGATGAACCTTGAAAAACAGTATGTTAAATGAAAGAAGCCAGATACAGGTCACACACTGTATTCACCATTTATAGAAAATGTCTAGCATAGGCAAATCTATAAAGACAAAGGCCTGGCATGGTAGTGCCCACCTGCAATCCCAGCATTCAGGAGGCTGAGGCAGGAGGATCACTGTGAGTTCAAGGCCATTGTGGGCTATACCACTGAGCTACAACCCAGACCTCATATTGCTTTTTGAAAAGTTGAGGGGAAAAAAACCTCCTAAGATTGCCTCTTCAAAAGCTGTCTAAATGCGTTATAAAATAATAGGCATGTGTTTATGAATCTGAGAGTATTAGGAAATGTTCCCTTGTTTAATTATAAACCAAGTTGGAATGTTCAGAGATTTTAGTAATCTGACAGCAAACTTTTAAGAGGATTAACCTGAGTTCCCCAGTGTTAATACCAATTTAAACTGCATCATTCAAAAACTACATAGTCATATTCAAATAATTATAACAATGACTTCGTGAAAAATTACCAATTAGATTAATTGTCTTTTTAAGGCTGTCATTTAAAACACCCTGTACTTATCCGATGCTCTTACTTCCCCAAGCGCAGAATTGGGCCTCAAGATCTAATGTATGGGAGAGCCACGTCTCTAAGCACTTAATTAAAGGCAGCAAAGTGGGTGGAATTGGACACGAATGCACTCACAATGCTTCCCTTCCCGGTGGGAACTTGAAGCAGGATTGAAGAAATCGAATGCTAATCTTCTATGCAGTTAAATTGCAAGAATTAAAATTACTACATCCTGGAGCATAATTTAAAAACATGAAACGCACATATACACTTACGTTAAACTCTACATCGCCAAGCGTAGACTGTGAATAAGAAACAGAAGCTAACAACCGAAGTAAGGTTTTATTTTTAAGCGAAAAGAGAACATGGAAAAAAGAGTTGAACCTCCCCCACCTCCCCGCGGACTCTGTCACTGTGCGCAGCTGCGTGTGGGACGGGGTGGGGCGAGGGCTGGACGTGGCGACCTCGAGCGCGTGGCACGCACGGTGTCTTCCCGCACACCGGCATGTACAGTGGTTCGCCTTTATTTTTACTATCCTGACTCGGTCTTTTTCACACTTCCTTCTCAAATTAACGCGTGGCTTTTGTAAAACTTCCAGGATTCTTCCGTCAGGGCAACCCGTCTAGACCTTTCCTCCCCTACAAACGTTTAATCAACACTCGGGCCGAGGAGGGCGCCGCTTGAGGTCGGGCCGTGTTTCTCCAGGGCGGAGCACCCTCGACCTGCGCCCTGCGGAGGAGAACAGTCCCCGCCCGACCCGCCCGGGTCGCTCTGGCCCGAGAGCTGGGACCGCGCCCCAGACCGCCAGGGTCTCCCGCGGCCGCGCCCCCCGGGCCGAATCGCCGCGCTGCCCCTTTAACTCTGCGCGCCGGCCGGGGTGCACCGGCCGGGGCTCGCGCCTCCTCCTGCGCCGCTCCCCGCCCCCCCCGAGTTTCAGGTGAATGGGTCACCGAGGGAGGTGGCCGCGCCACGCCAGCCCGCAAGCGCCCACCCCCACTCCCTCCTTCCCCGCGCGAGGCTGGGGCACGCGGGCAGAGCGCAGAGGATTACGCCAGGGCCACAGGTGTGCGCGGGCGAGGGGGCGTCGTGCGCATGCTCTGGCGGGGGCCACGGGGAGGGGTGGGGGCAGGGGGCGAGGGAGGGGCGGGGCGGGGGCCGGGGAGGTGAGGCCGGGTCGCCGCCGGCGCGGCTGCGCGCTCGCGAGGTGCGCCGCCGGGAGCACCCTTTGCCGCAGGTGGGTCGGAGGAGGGCGCGACCGGGACCCCGTGGGGCGGGCCGCCGGGACGTTGGACGCGGGTTTTGGTGGTGGGCCGCAGCCCGCGGGGTGGCGCGGAGCTTCCCCGGGGAGGGGCGACTCGGCAAGGCCGGGCCGCTTTCCTCGAGGGACGTGAGCAGCGCGGGCGACTTCTCCCGACGAGGGAGGCGGGAGGCTCGGAATCCGGGAACCCCGCGTGCAGCCTGGCTGGGGAGGGGTACAGTGCGGCCCCGCGCGCCCCCGTGTCCGCCTGCCCTCCATCTCGGGCGCCCCGGGAAGAGGGGGTGGCTGGATCGTCTCTGAAAAATTCTACTTATATATTCCGCGGGATTCAAGCCGGGGCCTTCGCCCTGAGCTACTGCCCCGGCCCCTTTATTTGGAGACAAGGTTGGGGCCAGGGGTGTAGCCCAGTGGCAAATGTGCCTGCCTAGTAAGCACAAGGTCCTGAATTCGATTCCTAGTACCAAAAAGAAAAAAAAAAAAAAAAAAGAGACAAGGTCTCGATAGATCACTGATGCCCAGGCGGGGTTCGCTGTGTGATCCTCCTGCCTCATCCTTTGTAGGGCTGCGTATGCAGGCGTGTGCCCCACATCCCGTACGCTGAAATATCGCTGGAGGTGTGGGGTCACACTGGCTGGTTTGAAGCCGCTTAGTGGGAGTCGTGTGGACCCCGTCAGTGTAAGCCGGAGGGCGGAGAGTTACTTTGCGGCGAGGCTACCCTTCGAAGGACGCGGCTCTCGCCGCGGAGCCCCAGCCTTGACCGGAAGGAAGCGAGGAGGGAACTGCGGGGGCGCCGCCGGCCCCGGGCGGTGCCTGCTCCGTGCACGGCCGCCGTCGCCGGCTTCCGAGGTCCCCCAGTCCCGAGTGAGGCGACTGAGCCCCAGGCCAGCCTGGCCCCGGCCCCGCCTGCGAGCCGCCCGCGCAGGGAATTGGCCTGGCGCTTAGGAGCGGGCACTTACCGGGCTGCTTGGTGTGCGGCCCGCACGCAGCAAGGTTGCGTTCTCGGATCCCTGGAAGGAGAAGCGCTTCTTCTAAGGCCTTGCGGTTCTTGCAGTGGTTGAAAACCATTTTTTTCTCGGCGCAGGTGGGTGAGTCTCTATATATCCCCCACATGTAGCAGCACTTACTTTGTACTACACGTGTTAATCTTGATTTTTTTCTAGTGTTTGAAAATAGGTATTTTTAAATGGTGGAGCCACAGGGCCAAAATAACACTTGTAGCCCGTGGCGGCACGCGCCTGTAATCTCAGCACTCTGGGGGCTGAGCGAGGGGTAGTAAGTTGGAACCGGCCAGGCAATTTGGCGATTTAGGAAGAACCTGTCTCAAAATTAAAAAAAGAAAAGAAAAAGGTGAGGTGGGAAGGCTGGTAATGTGCGTCAGTGTTGAAGCCCTGGGTTCAATCTCCAGTACCGAAAACAAAAAACACCTAAATTTTAGGTGCCTGTTTTTTTTTCTTTTCTTTCTTTTTTGTCTTTTTGAGACAAGGTCTCACTATGCAGTTAAGGCCGGTTCACTTTGTAGCCCAGGCTGGTTCCAGACTTGCAGTCAGCCTCCACCACGCCGGGCCACGTTCCTCTTTTGTGAGGCTTTGGAGAGGATAGTGAAATAGGTAGAACAGGTTCTGTGCTCTCCCGCAGAGCACGGGCTGCTTAGGGAAATTGGGGGCAGTACCTACTGTAGGTGAGGCGCTGTGGGTAGAGGCAGGTCCAGTCAGAGTATTTGGTTGGAGGTGGATAAATAGGCTGGCTTGAAGACTGCAGCAGCCAATCATAGAAGATATTTACAGACTTCTCTAGCTCTGACTAGTCCCTATGGGCTGGTTGAAGGTTTCTGTTTTTTTATTTTTGTCTTTTTGAGACTGGGTCTCACTATGCAGTTCAGGCTGTACTTGAGCTCATTTTATAGCCCGGGCTGGTTTCGAACTCACAGTGATCCTCCTGCCTCAGCCTTCCTAGTGTTGGGGTTACAAGCCTGCGTCACCATGCCCGGCTGGTTTAAGTTTTCTGCAGCTTGCTTGATGTAACGGTAAACTTTTTTCCCCTAATACTGGGGATGGAACTCCAGGATGCTGTACCATGCGCTCACGTCCCTATTTACTTTTTATTTTGAGGTGATTTTGCTAAATTGCAGAGGTTGGCCTCAGACTTGTAATCCTCTTCTGTCAGTTTTCCAGAGAGCTGGGATTACGGACACGTGCCACCATACCTGACTCTCTTGGGTTTTCTGTTTTCCCTTTTTTTAAAAAAATAGATAATGTTGGAATTATTTTTCCTAATAATGTGAAGGTTACTTTCAGGCTTGGGACAACTTAGTGGTAGAACTGTTGCTTAACATGCAAGGTGGTCTTAATGCTTTATAAGCACATAAATGATTGTAATGCCTTTCCACTTTCTCAGGAACCTAAATTTTCTTTCGTTGCTTTTTAAGACTTCATTATTAAGTAGGCTGTTTGTATCTAGATTACTGTTGGTAGAAGTACTAAGGTAAAAGACTGCAGTGATTTTTTGTAGCCCCCAGCTTCCTGCTGTGACCTCGTGTCTGCTGTTGACAGTGGTGCCAGTCTCCTGGGATCCTGCGGTTCTGATCTGGGCTTGGGATTCTGCCTACCGAGCTCCCACCGGTGCCCATCCTGCTGTGTGTCCTTTCCTCTCTTACCTTCAGAACAAAAGCATTTAGCTACTCTAGCCAGACAGGACGAGAAGAAGTGTATTTATGGGGTGTTAGTGAAGAACTGGAAGGCATTCGCTGGTGGACTGAAATTCCAGCTCCAGCATGGTCTGATTTTATGTAGTTATTTATTTAGTTAGTTTTGGTCTGTTGGTTTTATTGATGAAGTGTGAAGAGACTATGCCTTCAGGCTAGGAACTGGGTCTAGGAACTAGGGATGAGTGATGGTGAGTGTAGCCATCTTAGTGCTTGTGCAAATGGTGCTCCGGGTGGGGTAGAAATGGTAGTTTAATAATAATGATGATGATGATTTTTTGGTGAGGAAAATTTGCTCTGGAATTAAAGTTCAGTGTGATGGCGCAGGCAGCCTGGAGGCCGTGTATGAAGAGATTACCTTTGAGCTGAGAACTGAATTGGGGGACCTTCTGGATTGTTTTTCCCCTCCAGTACTGGGGATTGCATATGATAGGCAAGTGCTTTGCCTCTGAACTAGGTGATGATATATAATCACCCTAGAGATTAGTTTGCTTAAAGGTCTTCTGAAGGCTGGACATGGTAGCATGTGTGTGTAACCCTAGCACTGTGGGAGGCTGAGGCAGGAAGATGGAGTTGGAGCATAACCTGGGCAGTTGGCAACTTAGACCCTGTCTCATAATACCAGCAACTTAGCAAGACCGTGTTTCCAAATAAAAAATAGAGGGCTGGGGATCTACCTGGGGGGGGAGGGCCTTGGGAGAGGTTGGGAGGGTTAGGGGAGTGTGTCTCTTGGACACGTTAATAAAAATGTTGTTCTTCTCAGACATAGACCTAGTCCATTTCAAAATCTGCTTGATTTCACAATTATTTTTTAAATTTTTAATTATTATTATTTTTTGTCTTTTTAAGACAGGGTCTCGCTATGCAGTTCAGGCTGGTCTTGAACTTACTTTGTATTCCAGCCTGGTCTTGAACTCTGAACGATCCTCCTGCCTCAGCCTCCTGAGTGCTGGGATTACAGGCGTGTGCCACTATGCCCAGCCCTTTGATTTCATAATTACAGGGAAGTTGTTATGATGTGCCTATTGTCTAAATCTAATCATTTCATGTCAGTTATGACTTAAGCTTTTAAAAGGCAAATTAACTATGTGTGACCTAAAAGGAATAAGGAAGAGTCCCATTAGTGCACCCTGTAACCCCAGCATTTAGGGAACAGGCAGGAGGCTGCTGTGAGTTCAAGACCACCTGGGCTACAGAGTGAGGCCATCTCAGAAAGCAAAAGCGAAAAACTAATAAAGTTTATTTATTACAGGCAAGCCTCGAATTTGCTGTGATGCTTTTTTTTTTTTTTTTTTTTTTTTTTTTTTTTTTTTTTTTGCGGTACTGGGGATCGAACTCAGGACCCTGTGCTTGCTAGGCAAGCGCTTATTCCACTGAGCTGTATCCCCAGTCCGCTGTGATGCTTCTGCTTCAGCCTCCCAAGTGCTGAGATTACAGGTATGTGTCACCAGGCCTGGCAGGGCAAAAGCATTTTAAGACTTTTTTTTACATGTCAGCTTAGTTTTTTTTTTTTTTTAATTTATTTTTAAAAATTTTTGGGGAGGGAGAACAAGGTCTTACTACGCAGTTCAAGCTTTGAACTCACTATTTAGCCTAGGCTGGCCTTGAACTCACAGCAACCTTCCTGCCTCAGTTTCCGGAGTTGCTGGGATTATAGTTGTGCGCTACCACGCCTGGCGCCTTAGTTTTTATTAAGATGGCTTTTGGCCAATAAACATTTTCAGGGAGAGAATGTTGTTATATGTTAGCATTAGCTGGAAGTGCTGGTTTTTAGGTAAATATTTGCAGCAGGAATCTGCTGGTTCTCTTTTGCTCTTTTGTCCCTGACACCCTCTTGACACATTTTAAAAGTAATACAAATCCAGCGAGCTTTATTTTTTTATTATTATTAAATTTGGATTTAAAAACTTTTTTAGAAAAGCTTCTGTCCATGTTTGCTGCGCAGTGTTTACATTCCTCAGTGGAGCTGGTGCTCGCCCAGCACACACCTCAAGCTCTTCACTCTGCACATGTCCGGCTTTGCTGTACTGTGCCCTGGTCCCCCCTCCTCCTCTAGCTGCTGGCCGCAGACAGACTTTGCCTTCAAAGAGACCTTGAAGTGTCTCAGGCTAGCCTCTAAAAACTAACAAGTTTTTTGTGAGTGGCATGAGCTCAAATGGTTATTTGTTATCCTCATGGGGAGGGCCAAGGAAGGACTTCCTAACTTGGAGATGAAATCTGACCCTGTGGGTTTGTGTTGCTTTTTGGTTTTGTTTTAACCATTTCTAGGACTACAGAGGCCCTTCTAAGATCAAATTCAAAAGGCCAGCCAGTGTGGTAGGGTATGCCTGTAAGCTTATCACTCTGGGAGGCTGAGGCAGGCGCAGCACAAGTTCAAGCCCAGTCTTGGTGATTTAAGGACTTAGTAAATACAAAAATAAAAAATAAAATCACAAAATAAAAAAGAAATAAAGGCTGGAGATGTAGCTCTGTGCCATGGTACCCGGGTTGTCAGGCCAAACATTTGCTGTTTTTCCAATCATTTGTTTTAAGACGTGGTGTTTTTAGATCCTTCACAATCGTTAGGCACTCTCCTACCTATTTTAGATTTCAGGTTTTATTTCTTTTACAAAATTCCTAGATCTGAGCACTTCTTTCTGCGAATGCTTGTTAGCTTTTTTGTTTTTTTTTTTTGAGATAGAGTCTTGCTATGTAGTTCAGAAGGCTGGCCTGGACTGTGTAGCCCAGGCTGGCCTCAAACTCGAAGTGACCCTCCTGCTTCAGCCTCCTCAAACTCAAAGTGAACATCCTGCTTCAGCCTCCTCAAACTCGAAGGGAACCTCCTGCCTTAGCCTCCCGAGTGCTGGGATTACTGGTGTGCTCCACCACACCTGGCAATGCTTGTTAGCTTTTGTTGAAGTTCTTTCCCAGAAAATACTATTTATTGTTCGGAAATGCCACTTTTAAAAATGACTAAAAATGAAAATCAACTGGACGTGGTGGTGCACAACCTGTAAGGAGGATCACTGAGTTTAAGGCCAGCCTGGCTACACAGTGAGACCCCATCTAAAAAAGAAAGCATGAGCGGGGGAAGTGGCATGTGCCTGTAATCCCAGCACCCTGGGAGGATGAGGCAGGAAGAGTGAAAGTTCAAGTCCTGCCTGGTGAATTTAGAGAAACTCGGTACCAAAATAAAGAATTTAAAGAGTTGGGGATTTAGCTCCATGCTATTTTCTCTAGTACCTCAAAAAAAAATCTGTTAAGTGAGGCTCCTTTGTCCTATACTTATGCTTTTCTTTAAATTGAGTTTAGTTAGTTAGTTACTTAGTTTTGGGGCTGGGGATTCAGCCCTGGGCCTTATGCTACTGTGTGCTAGGTGAGTGCCCTCACAGAGTTGAAATTTTCAAGTGATGTATTCACATGCCAAACAGCAAGGTACCTAAGCACCTGCATTTCCTATCTTGGGGCTAATCGCCTTCCTCTTCCGCCCAAGGTGGACATTATCCCCCCATGGCAGACTGGGTAGATCCACTGAGGTCTGGAGAAGGTGAGAACTGGTTCCAGGCTGCCGGTAGGAAAAGGCACTGTTGAAACTACCGGGTTGGTTTCACCTCTGCCGCTCCCAGAGGTTGCACTCAGTGTTAGCCGGTCTGGTCAGTTCTCCTTTCCATGGATTAATCAGCTCCCAATCTGGAGAGGTTCCTGTAGCCCACACTGTCATCGCTGGCGACTCCCTGCTGGTGGGCAGAGCCGGCCCGTTTTTGGTGTAACGGATGCTGTTATTTGGTCCCTTGGGAATCTGCCCAATGCACAAGCATGTGCTCTGGATTCCTAGGATTCTTCCTGCACCTCCTTCAGCTACCCGTGTGTTTGCCTTCTCCAGGAGAGAAACAGAGGTGTGGCCCCGCTTGTTCTTTTTTTTTTTTTTTTTTGGTCTCTTTGAGACAGGGTCTCAATATGCAGTTCAGATTGACCCTGAGCTCACTTCATAGCCCAGGCTGGTCTGAAACTTGCAACGGTCCTCCTGTCTCAGTCTCATGAGTGCCGGGATTACAGGCTTGCGCCACCATGCCCGGCGACTTGTTCTTAATGAGCTAGGTGTTCCACATTGTTTCACAATTTAGAAACTCTCTTGTCAGAGGAGACAGGACAAATGAGTGCTGAATCCAGAAAATAGCCCTTTGGAAAGAGATTTTGTTTGAATTTTTGACTTTAGCCTGAATCTGGGTTGATTTTAGAGTTTTCAGAAACTATCACTGATCCTGAAATAGTTGTTGGGGAATAGTTGTGAGTGATTGAGTTGTGGATATGGAGAGGGTAAGATTCCTTTAAGGTCAGTATTTGTCATTATGACGTTTAGCTTTAAAAATAGGGTACCACATTTAACAGTATTTTAATTCAGTTTTGTTTTTTTTGTTCTTCGTCCTGGAATGGAACTCAGGACCTTGTGCTTGCCAGGCAGGCACTTATACTGCTGAGCTATATCCCAGCCCCAGTTTTTCCTAATGTTCTTTTTCTGAACATCAGTTAGACCCTTAATCTGTTCTTTTACCTTTTAAAACAGTCCCATAACATTTTTTTATTTTTTTATTTATTTTTTATTTTTTTTATTTTTTTGGCAGTACTGGGGATCGAACTCAGGATCCTGCGCTTGCTAGGCAGGCTCTTATTCCACTGAGCTATATCCCCAGCCCCCAGTCCCATAACATTTTGACCCAAGTTTCTCATTCATGTATGTTGGTGTTTCACCATTAGAATATAAAAAAATCAATGGGTGTTGATTATAGGACTCTGTACACTTAGAATTTGTGTACTTTTCTGTATGCTGTACTTTATTAAAGTGGTTTTAAAAAATTAAGGTAGAGGCAACCCATTTGGGACCCCTCCTGTCTCTCAGAAGCTGTTCCTAGTCTCCCTTCCTCATTCCTTTTCTCCAATAAATTGTCCTACTCTTGAAAATTAAGGTATTGCGCATGTTTTCCCTCACTGTATTTGGGAAGTTGTACAACTTCTGTTGGTGTTATTAACATTCAATATATTTCTATTGTTGAGGTTTTATCTAATGTATACTTGGGCAGAGTTTATTCTAAGAGATAGGGATTTGGATGTCCTTCAGGATGTGGAAGAGAGAGAGAGAGAGTGTGTGTGTGTGTGTGTGTGTGTGTGTGTGTGTGTGAGAGAGAGAGAGAGAGATAACTTTGCTTTACAGTTCAGGCTGGCCTTGAACTACGTGGAACAGGCTGGCTTTGAGCTCACAGTGATCCTCCTGCTTCAGCCTCTTGAGTGCTGGGATTAGAGGCAGACACTGCCACACCAGGCACATTTTTTTTTTTAATTTTAATTTTTTGGACATATTACTAAAGAACAAAGTTTAGGAGTTTGAATTGATTTACTATTCTTGTCATGTATATTTGCATGGATTTTATTTTAAAAAGTGAAAATATACTTTAAAATACTGAAATTATAGATTGTTCTCAACTGTCATTTGAGGGTAGCACCTTATGAAGTTAATGTGATACCTTCAGCCTGAAAGCACAAGAGACTGCAGGTAGAAATAGCCATGATCCAGTCTGACTCATGTAAATGTTCAAATATTTGCACATCTGCCGTGTACCTGGCATTGTTTTAATCAGTGAACATTGTTTTAAAACATCTTAAGTCATTGTTTACATTATTGATTGATTGATTGATTGATTGGGATAAGGTCTTGCTATGTAATTCAGGCTGGCCCTGAATTCACTTATGTGGCCCAGGCTGGCCTCAAACGCACTGCAGTCTTCCTGCTTCAGCCTCCTGAGTGCTGGGATTACGGGCGTGTGCTACCACGTCTGGCTTAAGATACTGTTTCGGTCATTGCCTCCAGGGAGTTTCCAGCTAGTCTGTCTCAAAGTGCCTTCCTTTTCATTAGTCTCCTGGGGAGGATGGCTGCAGCTTTGCTGTTGTAGTAGGAGGGGCGTGAGGTGCTGAGGCTGGCGGGCCTTGCTGTGCTCCCAGCACTGGCTTTTCTAGAGCGAGTCTCAAGCCTTTTGGTTTGGGAACTGTGTGTTTATTATACCCATGAGACGGGCCAGCCTTTTTCCAGAACACTTAGTGCTCTGCGAACCTCCACAGGTGGACTCCATGCTCCCTGACACAGCTGGCTGCCCACACGAAGGCTGGTTTGTCCCAGACAGTAGTTGCCTTTAACAGATTTAAAAGCTGAGCAGGCTGTGGCGCACACATCTGTCATCTCAGCGCTCCTGAAGCAGGAGGGTGACCGATGGTGGGGAGATGGAGGCCAGCCTGGAGGACACTGCAGGATCCTGTCTCAGAAGGGAAGAAAGAGCCACAGTCATGGAAAGGACAGATCTGGACTCAAGTTCCCCTCAAGGACACGCCGCCCTGTCCTCCGTCTGACTCTGAGCGCATTCACAACTCTTTCTAAGCTTCTCTGTAACAGAAAAGTGGCAGCTACGCAGGATTGTCTGAGGGTGGAGTGAGAATTTTGTAAAGTACCTGGCATGTGGGTAGGTGCCGGTGCATGTTAGTTTCTCCCCTCACCCAGCGCCTACGGTAACCCTTCATCACCTCTGCGTTTGCTGCCACTGGCTCAGGAGCCGCTTTTTCTCTCTGTCCTTATTCCCCCCCCCCCCCCCCCCGAGAATCATGAGCTGCTCCCTATTTCCTCCTGAGCGAGATGAGATGCCCGCCAGACTTTCACACCCCTCTGTGGGCGCCCAGCCTGGTGGCGCTTGGGAGGCTGAGGCAGGATTGCCGGGAGTTTGAGGCCAGCCTGGGTTACATACCAAGATCTGTCTTAAAAGAAAGACAACAAAGTTCTCTTTGTCCTCACCCCATCCTTAGTGCTGTATCCTGTTTGAGAGATGATCCCTTCCAGCTTGTCCCCTCCACCCTGTCACAACCAGCTGCGTGCACATCGGCATCTAGCCAGCCAGAATGCCCGTGTGCTCTGAGGACACGGCTCCGAGTCTTCCCCATGCTGCCCCGGAGCGTGTGCTGCGGCCCTGAGTGAGCCTGACAGTCCCCAAGGCCTGCGACCTTCTGGACAGCTGCATCCATTCTTCGCCTCCACACGCCCCTCTGCATGGTTAGGCACTCAGCAAATACTTGCTGATTGAGTGAAATAGGCTTTCCAAGGCACTTTACAAACTTGAGTCCAGATCTGTGCTTTCCATGGCTGTGGGTCTTTTTTCCCTTCTGAGACAGGATCTTCACTCAAATTCCTTTCAGGACTTGAGGGATTGGTGTTCTGAGGGGTTTTAGAACATAGGCATTTTACTGTTCTCTTCAAAAAAGATTCTTTTAACAAGTTCAGTGTTTTTCCCCTTTGCTCTAAGAATTGTGTTCAGTTTTGAAGACTTGGGAAAGGAGAAGAGGGGAAAATGAAGAGGACCGTCGTCTATATTTTTTTTTTGTTTGTTTGCTTTTTTGCGGTACTGGGGATCGAACTCAGGACCCTGCGCTTGCTAGGCAAGCGCTTATTCCACTGAGCTATATCCCCAGCCCCAAAAAGTCTTTTTTTTTGGCGGTGCTGGGGATTGAACTCAGGACCCTGCGCTTGCTAGGCAGGCGCTTATTCCACTGAGCTATATCGCCAGCCCCGTCTATATATTTTGGAATCACTTGTTTTTCTGGCTCTTGAGATAGGTTTTTGCAATGTAGTACAGGCTGCCTTTCAACTCACAGAGATCCTCGTGCTTTAGCCTCCCAAGTGCTGGGATTATAGGAATGGACCACCACGCCTGGCTCATTTTTAATAATACACGCTTTTAAATCAATTAATTATGCTTTAGGTAACGCAGGAGAGTCAGTATGTGCTAGACCCTGATACATATGCACTTTTTTTTGGTCCCAGGATTTGAACCCAGGGTCTCCTGCATGCTAGGCAAGTGCTCTACCATTGAGCCGCACCTCCAGTCCTTTTTATTTTTTAATTTTTGTACCGGGAATCGACCTTGTGCTTGCCAGGCAGGTGCTTGTGCCGCTGAGCTATGTCCCTGGCCCTCCAATCCCTTTTAAAGTATTTTTATTTCAAGACAGTCTCACTAAATTGCCTGTAATGGCCTCAAAATTGAAGTCCTCCTCTTTGCTTCTCAAGTAGGTGGGATTACAGGTGTGTACCAGCCCCTATGCCTGGCTTATGTATGTAATTTCGTGTACATTTTCATTTTACATGAAATTTTAAAAGTAAAGCAGAAAAAACAAGGTAATGTGGAATAATCTGCTTTGAGTTTTTTTTACACATCTTTGTTCTTTGAAGTGACTACTTTAAAATTTTTCAAATGTGCTATAAAGTGAAAAATTTTGAAATTTTTATTACTGTAACTTAGAATTTCAAGTTTTAAATATACTTGTGCCAGTGTTTAAGAGATTTGCATGTGAGTTGCTATTTTCAAATGACCAATGCAAGATGCTACCAAATAATGCAAGGGTAAGAAATCCAAAGTGCAAGACCAGTGGGTTTTATTATTGTTACTATTATTAATTATTATTATTATTTTGCAGCAGGGCTGCCTGAGTGCTGGATTATAGGCATGAGCCACCACACCGAGCAGACTTTCTGTATTCTGCTACTTTAAAGCCTGCTGGTATTACCAGCAAGCACTCCAGAGGCTGAAGCAGGAGGATCTCTGTGAGTTGTAGGCCAGCCTGAGCTACATAGTGAGACCCTGTCTGAAAAAGCAAGAAAAGGCCCGGTGTGGTAATGCATGCCTGTAATCCCAGTACTTGGGAGGCTGAGGCAGGAGGGTTATTGTGAGTTGTAGGCCACCCTAGGCTAGAGGGAGGAGGACTGCCAAAAGTTTGAGGCGGGCCTACGTTGGTCTACAGTCCGTTTCTGTCCAGGGTGAACAGGTCCCTAGAACGAGGTGCCTGCAGATGAATAGGAAAGCAAGAGAAAAACGAGAAACAAGAGAGGCATAATTCTGAGATCAGGGGGCTGTTGCAGCCTCTCGGACTGCAGCCCCGATGACCAATCTCAGTAACCTTGTATTGAGAAAGAACAAAGAAAGCAGCTGGGCAAATGGGAGGATATCAACCTTTTTAGCAAGGACAGTACAACTCAGTTACCACATAAATAAGGCTTGACTAGTTAACCATCGTGTTACCATTCCTTCTGTCATATCTCAGCAAAGCATTTAGTGTTGACCTCCTGGCTTTCCACAGGGAGACAGGTTCTGCAAACTTTTCCTTCTCACCAGTGCTTTTGCTAGACTTCCTCTGGAACCCAACAATCACGGCCTGATCAGGCCTGACGTAATACACCGAAAGATGAACTAAGGAATGTCCTCCACAGGCCCGGGCTATGTAGTGAGTCCAGGCCAGCATGAACCACATAGGGAGACCCTGCCTCAAAAAAAGACAAGAAAAACAAAACAAATAAACAAAATAAATATATATCTCTATATAGATGCATACAGATATATATGAAAAGATATCACCTATTTGGTTTTGGGTTTTATATTACAACAATCTTTTAAAAACTGGAATTGAAGCTTTGCTATTGTAACAAAACTGAGTATCTGCAGTAGTCTGTGAAGTCTGTTCAAGTATTCCTCCCCTTTCCAAAGACGATGTCTAAGTGAAGCTGCATGTTCTCTACCTGCTTTGTCTACACAGACTGAATGCAGAAGTGTCGTGAGGCGCCAGCTGTCTTCTGTGGAGTTAGATGGTACAGAGACATAAAAAAGATTTAAATACTGCCATTCTTGGGAATATGTTTATTTTAGAAAATGTAACTATTTCTCATGAATGTTATTCTTGCTAACATGTAAGGGCCTCGTTATTTTATTTCTTTATTTTATAGCCTATTGTTTTGAGACAGGGTCTTGCTGTGCGGTTCAGGTTGGCTTTGAGCTCACTATGTAGCCCAGCCTGGTCTTGAACTCATAGTGATCCTCCTGCCTCAGTCTCTTTGAGTTCTGGGACAGGTGTACAACACCCAGTGGGTTCATTATTGTTTTAAATGAGTAGTACAGGTGTGCAAAGTATGAGGACTGTGAGGCCAAATGATTCCTGTGTTTTTTCTGGACTCAAGGAATTAATGTCCAGCAGGTAAAAATGGTATCGGAGAAGGGAAGAGCAGTGGCTGGAGCGAGCAGCTGGTGGTGAGAGTTTAGTTACTGTACTGATCGAGACAGTTCTGACCTCAGTAGTAATGCCATTGCCCTTCTTTTGCTTAGCTTAGCTTATCCGGGAGCTACCAGACATTGCTCACCCTGAAGATCAGGTGGTCAGTGACAGACACCACCATGTCATCGAGGCCTTTTGAAAGTCCACCTCCCTATAGACCTGATGAATTGTAAGTAAATCTTTATTTTCTTTTTAATAAGGTGTATTGTATGTAAAAAATGTGTACATTTGAAACTTATCTGTTACTGTCAATCTATGCGCTTGTAAATTTGAATTGTACTAAAGACTGTATGGTAAAAAGTGAATTTCCTTGTTACTGTTTACTAGACAGAGGCAACTTCTGTCTCCTGTTTCTCGTGTTTGCCTCAAGAGACTGTCTAGTTGTACAATTGTGTGAACTGTGTGGTTTTTTTTGTTTTTCACACATGGTGTGAATCTTCAATACTTATGGTTATGCCCTTTTTAGATCTCTATTGGTGACATACTGTCAAGTATTAAAATGATAGCTTTATTGAGATGTAAAAGGCCGGGTCTAGTGGCGCATGCCTATAATCGCAGCACTCAGGAGGCTGAGGCAGGAGGATTGTTGGAAGTTTGAGACCAGCCTGGGCTACAAAGTGAGCTCAAGGCCAGCCTGAATTGCATAGTGAGACCCTGTCTCAAAAAGACAAAAAAAAAAGAAAAAATCTATAGGCCTTGCAATTTTCTCATTTAGAATAGATAGCTCACTGGCTTTTTTTTTTTTTTTTGGCTATATATATATATATATATATATATATATATATATATATGCTTTTGTTTGTTTCTGAGACAAGGTCTTGCTCTGTAATTCAGGCTGTCCTTGAACTCACTGTGTATCTCAGGCTGGTCTTAAACTCCCAGCAATCCGACTATCTCAGCCTCCTGAGTGCTAGGATTCTAGGAATGTACCACCATGCCCAGCTACTGGCTTTTAGTGTATTCATAAACTTACACAACAGTTAACACAGTTGATTTAGTTGTTTTTGTTTTTATTTTTTTGAGACAGAGTCTTGTTGTAGTTCAGGCTGTCCTGAACTTACTATGTAGCCTAGATTGGCTTCCAAGTCATGGTGATCCAGCCTCACCCTCCCAAGTGCTGGGATTGCAGGCCTGTACTACCACACCTGGTTTAATACAATAAAATTAGCCCCGTGGTGGCGCATGCCTATAATCCCAGCACTCAGGAGGCTGAGGCAGGAGGATCATTGTGAGTTCAAGACCAGCCTGGGCTACAAAGCAAGCTCAAGGCCAGCCTGAACTGCATAGCAAGACCTTGTCTCAAAAAGACAAAAAAAAAAAAACAAAAAACCCCCAAAACAAACAAACAAACAAACAAAATACAATAAAATTGAGGCTATTTTCATTACATCACTCTCACCCATTAACAGTCGCTTCCAAGTCCTCTCCCCATCAACAGCCACCAGTCTACTCTTTGTACATTTCTGTTCTAGGTATTTCATATAAATAGAGCAGATAGGAGCCAAAGGTTTCTATTATTACACATGAATGTGTAATAAGTGGCCTTTTGGAGCTAGCTTCTTCACTTAGCAAAATGTTTCCGTATTGTCAACTTTAAAAGTGATCCCTGTCTTGTGTAAAACAAGCAAAATTGAGGGTATTTGGGGATGCATCAGTGAATTCTTAAATTTTATACTTGTTATCAAACGTTGATATAGATTTCTTCTTTTAAGTAATTTGTAGCATTAACTTGGGTAACTGTCAGGATTTAATATAGGAAGAAACAAATTTAGTTTCTCCTGCTGTACTCTTACTACACAGTTAATAGAGAATGGTTTTATGACCTCTGGTTACCAAAAGCACATGGGGATTTCTCCTCACTGGCAGTGGAGCCCTCAGTCCCGACGCTCTACCTGGGGGTCTTGCGGATCACAGGTAGAGGGCTAGTTCCATAGCACTGTCCTCCACTTTCGAATAGCAGTTTGCAAGCACAGGTTTTGGCCTTTGCCTTGCCTTCTTGGCTATGAATTGGGGGTAAGTGGCTAGAGCAGCTCACAGAATCAAAGGAACACATTTACAGTATTTACATTTACCAGTGAGTGCCGGATAAAAGAGGCACAGGGAGGAGAGGTGTGGCACTGCCGTGCCCTCTGGGTGAGCTGCTCTCTAGGCAGCTCCACCTGTTCAGCTGTCGGGAAGCTCTGTGAACCCAGTCCTTTTGGGGGGTTATAGAAGCTTCGTTATGTGGGCATAACTGATTAAATCATTGGCCATTGGTGATCAACTTAACATTTGGCCCCTGTCCGCGCCCTAAATATTAGGGAGGGCGGAGTCAGGACTGCTCTTAACTGACCAGCTCCATCCTGAGGGCTCCAGCTTATTAGCATGCAAAAGGTTGTGTAGCACTTTGAAAAATCACAGGGTTTTAGTTGTGTATACAGTTACAGGAACTAAGACCAAATATATATTTCATTTGCTCTTGTGACTTGTTTTCTAGTTATGTAGCCTCCTCAGTTACTTCCTGAACATGATACACAGTTGTTTATGGCAGTGTGGTTCTTAAAATATGTTGGAGAGGTCAGGATTAGCTCAATGGTAGAGAATTGGCCTACATATGCAGACCCCGGGATCGGTCCCCGGGACTGTGGGTTGGGAGTTGGGGGAAGCTGGAGAATATTAATAGTGCTCCATTAACCTAAGAATTTTATTATTTGTTGCTTTTGTTAAAAAAAAAGCAGGGGGTGAATCATCATGCTTATGTGGAAAAGGACACAGAACATACTGTGAGAGGATTGATGAATTCAAAGCAAACATCTATCCTGTCATTACTCAGGTCACAGAGCAGCAGAACCCCTAGCCTGCCATCGTGATGTACACCTGTAATCCCAGCACTCTGAGAGGTTGGGGCAGGAAAACTGCAAATCTGAACTAGCCTGTGCAATTTAGGAAGATCCTGTCTCAAAGTAATAAAAGGGGTTGGAGACACAGCCTAGTGCAGAGGCTCTGCGTTCACTTCACTTCCTGTATGGGGTTGGGGGAAGACTTCAAAGTGCTTTTTTTCTTAGTATGTTACTCCCTGGACAGATAAAGCTGTGCAGCAAGTTATCCTGGTCTTTCGTTATCACCATTTCCCAGTAGATTGCCCAGTAGGAATCATCCTGGCAATTGCAGTAAACAGATGTCACAAAAATAAATTAATGAAGGTGCTTTCTTCGGTAGGAGGCTGCCAGGAATTGCACATGACCCTGGAGGCCAGTTGTAGGTTATATCCAAATGCACCTATCTTGTGCTACAAAAGCAAAAAGGTTGGTACTGTTGGTCTCATCTGTCTCCATCTGCAACTGATACAGTGTGCATATTTTGAAGATTTTTTTTTCCTGTGCTGGGAATTGAACCCTGGCCCTTGTACTTGCTGGGCAAGTGCTTGACCACTGTGCTACACACTCAACCCGGTTACCAGAGTTTTACCCTTTCCCAGTTATCTAACACGGAGCAGATTCTTAGAACTTGTGCTCTGTGTGCTCTAGACCAGTCATTCTCAAGATACATTTCCAAGAAGAGCAGTATCTGCACTAGCTGGAAACGTGTTCCGCCTCAGAGCTACAGAGCGTAGCTACACTTTCGGGGACTGATAATCTACCCTTTAACAAGCTCTTCGGGTGATTCCAGTGCAGAGTGGTTTTGCTGTTCAGTGCATGGATACCTTTTCTGACCAGCAGGCAGTAATAATAGTTGTGTTATGGTTTGTGTGAATGATTACAAGGACTTTACATGTTCTTTGTGTTTACTACTCAAAAATGCTAACTTAAAGTTGTTTTTTTTGTGAATTTCAGCAAACCAAATCATTATGCACCAAGCAACGACATATATGGTGGAGAAATGCATGTTCGACCGATGCTGTCTCAGCCAGCATATTCTTTTTACCCAGAAGATGAAATCCTTCACTTCTACAAATGGACCTCTCCCCCAGGGGTGATTCGGATTCTGTCAATGCTCATTATCGTGATGTGCATTGCTGTGTTTGCCTGTGTTGCTTCCACACTCGCCTGGGACAGAGCCTATGGAACTGGCCTTCTAGGAAGTGGCATGGGCTACCCTTATGGAGGAAGTGGCTTTGGGAGCTATGGCTATGGCTACGGTTATGGCTACGGTTATGGCTATGGAGCAGGCTACACTGATCCAAGAGCGGCCAAGGGCTTCCTGTTGGCCATGGCTGCCTTTTGTTTCATTGCTTCATTGGTGGTATTTGTCACCAGTGTTATAAGATCTGAACTGTCCAGGACAAGGAGATACTACTTGACTGTAATAATCTTGAGTGCCATCCTGGGCACCATGGTGTTCATTGCTACGATCGTCTATATAATGGGCGTCAATCCCACTGCCCAGGCATCTGGATCTATGTACGGCTCACAGATATACACCCTCTGTAGCCAGTTCTATGGACCTGCAGTTAGTAGTCTCTACGTGGACCAGTATTTGTATCACTACTGTGTGGTGGATCCCCAGGAGGTATGAGCAGGGTTTGGTTTTTTTATTTCCAACCCCTCTCCTTGGGTTAGATGTTGTCAGCTTGAGATATGTAACACAGTTACTCTAGGAATGATTTGAAAATTGATAGCATAACCAAAAAAAACTCTAAAAGATCTGATGCCAACAGCCCATTTCTAATTATGTTAGAATCTCAGAGAGGGATTGTATATCACTGTTAAGATCTGATTAAAATACTATACCGTTCCGCCCATTCAAAGAACAGTTCGGGTTTGTCATATAGTCACACAGTTGTGCAGACATCATCGCATGCAGCTGTAGGACTTTGCCATTTTTCTCACCTTCCCCAGGCAGCCACTACCTCTCTGCATTTGCCTCTTTGAGTATTTTATTGTAATCTCACAATATGTGGGCTTTTATGATTGACTTTCACTTACCATAGTGCTTTTATCTTTTTGTGTTTTTTGAGACGGGGTTTCACTATATAGTTCAGGCTGGCCTTGAGCTGACTTTGTAGCCCAGGCTGGCCTCGAACTTGCAAAGGTCCTCCTGCCTCAGCCTCTTGAGTGCTGGGATTACAGGCGTGCACCACCATGCCCAAATGTCTGTCTTAGCTTATATAAGTCCTTTACTTCTTTTTTATGGTTATCTTCCAGTGAATGTATATGCCAGGTTTTATTGACCCATCAGTGGCTGAACATTGGAGCTGATTCTGTATGGCTGTTAGAAACATTATAGTCACTGCTGTACATACAAATTGTTGTGAACATCGGTGTTAAAGTTTTCTTTTGAGAGGGCAGTACTGGGATTGAATTGAGGACTTGTGCACTGAGCTACATCCCCAGTCCTATTTTTTGAGACAAGGCCTTGCCAAGTTATCGTACCTTGCTCTGATGAATGTTTGAAGAAATGCCAGACTTTTCTGAAGAGATTGCACATTTAAAATACCCAGCAGAAATGTGTGCGAGTTCCAGTATCCATCTTTCTCACCAACACTTGTTGTCGGTTTGTTTGATTCTGCCTGTGCCAAGGGGTGTCAAGTAGTATCGCATTGTGTTTTCACAAATGTTTTTAGGTTTGATGAAGTTTAATTTACCTAATTTTTCTTTTGTTGCTTGTGGTTTGGGATTATATCTAAGAATGCTTGCCTAATTTAAGGGTACAAAGGTTCCTGTTTTTTTTTTTTTTTTTTTGAGATAGAGTCTCACTATGTAGTCCAGGCTGGTCTTGAACTTGTTGTGTAGTCCAGCCTGGCCTTGAATTTGTGGCAATCCTCCTGCCTCAGCCTACTGAGTGTTGAAATCACAACTGTGCACTACCGTGCTTGGCTCCTATGTTTTGACTAAGAGTTGTATAATTTTAACTCTTATAGTTAGGCCCCTGACTGACTGACTTTCCTTCCTCCTTTCCCTGTGGAACTGAGGATTGAACACAGATCTCCAGTGAGCTACATCCTCAGCAGTTTTGTTTGAGGCAGGGTCTTGCAGAGTTGCCTGTGATGGGCTTGAACTGAAGTGCTTCTGCCTCAGCCTCCTGGAGTGCCATCACACTTGGCTTTTTTTTCTTTTTTAGACAAGGTCTTGCTATGTAGCTCAGGCTGGCCTTGAACTTGTGGCAGTGCGCCTGCTTAGCCTCCTGAGTGCTGGGATCACAGGTGTGTGTCACCATGCTCCATCCAGTCCTCTTGAGGTAGGTTCTTGCTGTGTGGTCCATGCTGGCCTCAACCTTGATAGCCTCTAGCCTCAGCCTTCCAGGTGCTACAAGCACAGGTGTGTGTCACCACATTTGACTCTGATCCATTTTGAGTTAATGTTTTGGTAGTGACGGAGTCCAAAGTTCTTTGCATGTGACTATGAAGTTGTCATAGTTTTTGCTGAAAGGATTATTTCTCCATTAAACATTCTTTATGGCATTGTCAAAATACACACTGTAATCCCAGGGCTTATGAGGCTGTACTGGGAGAGTGTAAGTATGACGTTAGCCTAGGGGCTACATAGTGAGTTCAGGTGTGACCTGGATTGTATGGCAACTTGTCTCAAAACAAAACTCCATGTGGGCTGGGGATAGAATTCATAATAACAGTGCTTGCCTGGTGTGTACCAGGCTCTGGATTTGATTCTTTAGCACTAAAACAAAAAGATTGACCATAAATGTGAGCATTTACTTCTGGACTGTCAGTCGATTCCATTCATCTGTGTCTATCTTTATGCACATGGTCTTGATTACTAACTGTGTAGTAAGTTTTAACATCATGAAATGGTAAGGTGGTTTGGTTAGCTTTTTGGTTCTGTGTATTTCCATATGAATTTTTGGGGCCCATTTTATCAATTTCTGCAAGAAAGCTCAAGGTTTGAAGAGTTGCAGTGACTCTAGACTAATTTGAGGGCATATTGATAATCTGTACAAGTGTCTCCATTTGTGTAGGTCTTCTTCAGTTTCTTTCAGAAGTGTTTTGTAGTTTCCAGTGTCTGCATTTTAAAAGCTCTCGAGGGATTCAGATGTGCAGGTAGGGTTGAGAACGTGGCCTTTAGCAACGATGAGTCATTAATTACACCAACGCCTGAAAGTTTCTCAGTTACTCATTTTTCTCTCACTCTTTTGACCCAGGAATTCACATTCTTTTGCCTGAGTCACTCTTGGGGTTAGACTTTCTCCAGTAACTGTTTATTTTGATGACTGCTTTCACTGCAGATGGACCTCTCAGAAGGCCTGTTGTTGCCTTTGAGACATTTCTGTGGTAAATAGGGGCTAAGAATTGGTACTTCTATTTTACCACACTCTTCTTCTTCCTAATCCTCTGGCTCCTCAAAACCTACATTCTTCGAGGAAGGATGTCACTGTGGAGAGCTGGGAGAGCCCCCTGTTACTGTCAGCAAGTATCCGGGCCTCCTTGGTACCTGTCTTAACCTCAGGACCCTCCCAGGCCAGTGTACACTTAATATACTTAGCAGATACTGCAAGAACCAGCCATAGGGCTGGGGATATAGCTCAGTGGCATAAGCACCTGCCTGGTAAGCGCAAGGTCCTGGGTTCAATTTCTGGTATCCAAAAGAACCAGCCATAGTTGTGAGTTTTCTTGTCATAAGCCCTGTCTTACAGAACACTGAAAACCGAGAAGCCTTGTGCACCAAAGGAATTATTTATCCATTGGTTACAATTTACAGCTTAGTTAGATTCATGCCTTCATCATTTATGGTAAGACGGATTCTGTGTCCATGCAGCACCATGCCCAGAATTGTATACTGGTTGTAGAAAGGTTTGCCAAGCATGTATTATGAACAAGATTACAGTCATGCTTGGGTATTTAAAGGTAATTCTGAGAGGAGCATTTTTCAAGTCCTTCAAAGTATGCTGTAGATTGAACCTACTGGCCATTTCATCTGTTCAGAAAAATAAGGCCCCTACATGAACTAGCTTCGGAAAGTTTTCTGCTGCTGTAAAATGGAGTGATGATAGATACTTAGCTTTAAGCACATTCTAGGGATTGACTCAAGTGTCTGTGTCTGTGTGTGTGTGCGTGTGCGCACGCGTGTGTGCTCTGCCTGCCTTAGCCCCGGCGGTGCAGGTTGGGTGTTAGGGTCTGTCTCATATGCAGCTGTTCGTTTCAGTTACACATCACATGAACTGCAGATACTCAGTGACTCCTTGGATAGGTAAGGGTTTTAACTGGTAGATGGCAGTGAAGTAAGTGATTAAAGTTAATTATGCCAATGTCTTTAATCTTTTTAGGCTATTGCCATTGTGTTGGGGTTCCTGATTATGCTGGCTTTTGCTTTAATAATTTTCTTTGCTGTGAAAACACGAAGAAAGATGGACCGGTATGATAAGTCTAATATTTTGTGGGACAAAGAACGCATTTATGATGAGCAGCCCCCCAATGTGGAAGAGTGGGTAAGTGTTAAAAAACTTTCAGTCTTTCATGAAATTCCTAGGTTCTTGTACCTCAGTTGTTGCTTTGTTACTTTGTTTTTTTTTTTTTTTTTGCGGTACTGGGTATCGAACTCAGGACCCTGCGCTTGCTAGGCAAGTGCTTATTCCACTGAGCTATATCCCCAGCCCTGCTTTGTTACTTTGTACTTAAAACTAATGGCTGTATGTTGCAAAAGTTGTTGAGGCTTTTATAGTGAAATTTTTTTTTTTTTTTTAGTCTTTTTTTTTTTGAGACAGAGTCTCCCTGTGTCGTTCAGTCGGGCCTTGAGCTCACTTTATAGCCCAGGCTGGTCTTGAACTTGCAACAGTCTTCCTGCCTCAGCTTCCTGAGTGCTGGGATTATAGGTATGTGCCACCATACCCAGCTTGTAATGAATTTTAAGAGGGTAGGGTAGAAGGTAAATCAGGTCCCGTTCCCCCCTCCCCCTTTTCTTGGAGACAGGATTTTGCTATGTAGTTCAGGCTGCCTTTCAATTCACTATGTAGCTCAGGCTGGTGTTGATTTAGAGCAATGCTCCTACCTTGGCCTCCTGAGTGCTGGGGTTACAGGCATGTACCACCATGCCCAGCTAGGTTTCCTTTTTTAAAAGAGTGGATGTGGGCCCTAAAAAGAAAGGCTCCTAAGGAAATCATGCAAAAGAGGTTGAACTTGGCAAACTACAACAACTGCTTTCTCCCACCCTTGATTTTTCTGCTTATCGTCTTGGAAGAAATACTGTGGTCCTGGGTGTTGTGCTTACCGAGGGGTGCTTGGGAATGGGAGTGGTTGGCAGACTTTTGACTTTGTTATTTGGAGAACACCCTGGCAGTTATCTGCAAAGTACTTAAGTGCGGTGGAGAGAGTGATGAGCAGTTTGCTTTGATTTTGGTATATAACATTAACCTCTCCGGGCTTCCTCTATGCTGTGGTGTGATTTACTGAAAAGCCCAGGGAATCCCTACAGAGCTACCTTCTAAAGGACTGTGACTGAGTGGCCTTCGGAGGTGTTCAGAGTGGAACTTTGTTTCTGTTAGGGTGCTGTTAGCAGCAGCCTTACAAACTGCCTTCACGGGTTTCTTTGACGAGACTGGTTTCTTGACATGAAGGTCAGCTGAGTACTGGACACTGGTCCCAGAGCAGGATTCTGGGCACTGGGAGTACCATGTGGGGTATGGGGTGGCCTCAGGGAAAGCTGCCAGCCAGGTACAGGGGAAAGATACTTTCTAGCTCTGTAGTGCATCCTAAAGGGCTGATTTGTTAGGAAATCTAGAAACCTAGATGAAATTATATAAGGAATAACCCCTTGCTAAAAAAAACCCCAAAGCTGTTTTAGGGAAGCAATAATGGGCTGGGCATGGGAGCATAACTAACTACTTGAGAGGCTGAGGCAGGAAGATCACAAGTTTGAGGCCGAGCAACTTAATGAGACCTTGTCTCAAAATAAAATAATCAGAGAGGAGTGGAGGTGTAGTTCAGTAGGTGTAGTTTGGTGCTTGCTTGGTGAGAGCATGACACTGGGTTCAGTCTCCAGAACCTCCACCCCGAAAGAGCCAGAAAGGGCTAAGCTTTTGCCACCAAAACAGTGGTGACAGGGTCCCTGCCTTCTGTTGAACCCTCCTTCCTTGTTCTCTGTGGCTGCGATGGTGAGCCTTCCAGAGCCTTCAGTGATGACCAGGAGCAGGCTGCTGTATGCGGGTGCTCTGGGCTCGCACTGCCGCCCGGGAGTATGAGGTGTGGGGGAGTGCTTGCTCTCCGGCCTGGCTCCAGGCAGGGCACAGGCGGGACAGTCCATTGTGAACTGTGCAGTCAGAGTTTCTGGGTGTGCCTTTTTCACTGGTTGCTAGGTTTGTTTACTTAAGGTTTCGACAGCGTTTAAAAAAGTCAACTCGAGAGCAGCTGGTTCCAGTGATACCAGCATTCCAAGTGAACTTCAGCCTCTCGCCTGATCTTACTGTCATGGGTCTTTAATCGGTGATTTGGCCAGTTAGCCCTTGGTGATAATTTGGAGGTGGTGGTAATGTTGGAGCTCCAGGGACCGGCTGACCTTTTCTTACTGGTGGTGCTGAGGGTGATTCCAGAGCCTGACTTTTCAGGAAGACTATGTCTAACTTGATTTAAACATCGTAAATGAAACCATCCTATAGTACTCCATAAATATGTATAATTTGTATTTTTGAATTTTTTTTTTTTTCCGGTACCGGGGATCGAACTCAGGACCTTGCGCTTGCCAGGCAAGCGCTTATGCCACTGAGCTATACCCCCAGCCCTAATTTGTATTTTTTACATATCAAGTAAAAAGTTAATTTTTTCAAAAGGCAGTATGTCTGTTGAACTTCCTCTCAGAACCCCTGTCAGCTTGCTGGGGCATGGCTTGTGTCACTTGTTTCTCATGGACTCCATTGCGCTGCTCTAGGGATAAACATTTTCATTGTGTGAAATTTAAGAATCCCAACCGTTTTATGTAATTCTTAACCAAACTGAAGATTCCTTTTTATTGTTCATGGTGCTGGGGATTGACCCCAGGGACACACACCTGCTGAGCTACGGGCCTAGCCCTAGTGTTTTTTTTTGCAACAGAGTCTCACTAACTTGCTTAGGTTGGTCTGAAGAGTTCATAATCCTGCTGCGTCAGCCTCCTGACTACCTAGGGTTATAGGCCCTAGCTGTGTGCCTGGCTAAATTCCTCACTTTTTTCCCTTTCCTCAGTTTCTTAAGAAAAAGAAATTTGAGGGCCAGGGACAGAGCTCAGTGGCACAACGCCTGCCTGGCAAATGCAAGGTCCTGAGTTCGATTCCTGGTACCAAAAAAGAAAGGTAATTTGAAAGGTGGTTTTAACATTTTTTTTGAGGCAGGGTTTTTACTATGTGGTTCAGGCTGGTGTTGAACTCTTGGCGCGCTCCTGCTTTAGCCTCCCAAGTGCTGGAATTACAGGGCCATGCCACCACCCCTGGCTTGATTTGGAGACGTTTTAGCCACAGGTTTTGCTTTTCTTCCGTTCTCTCCTGACTGGCTCAAGTGTGTGTTGCTGAACTCAGGACCAGCTTCCTGTTCTTTCCTCAGCTGGTCTCAGCCGGTCTCAGCCACAAGTGTGGCCAGTGCCTCTGCCCTGGGGCTGCGGTGGGGGACTTGTGAGCTCACATCGTGCTACAGAGTGGGGCCATCGCTGCATTTCTTCCTTTGGGTATTAGAAGTTAGTGTCATCTAGACAATCCAGGGTTAGCTTCCTGTGCTGGGTGGAAGTTAAGAGTTTGGGTTCTGGGCGTGCTTGAGGCCCTTGGTTCAGCGGGCCCCAATTCTGGGGGAAAATTGGGGTTTTACTGACTGGAGAATTAAGAAAACAGACCACCCCTCCCCCCGTAGTTGATAATGGTTGAGGGAAAATGAAACTTACTACAGTTACAAGTAGCTACTCAATATTAATGTACTCTCACCCTAAAATTTAGGGTAGGTCTAGAAATTTATTATCATATAAAAGCTCACTGCCTTTCATGGATTTTCAACTTTTTAAAAATGAGCTCATGGCAGTTTTCCTGCATGGGCCTCCCAAGTGCTGGGACTATAGGCATGTACCACCCCGTCCAATCAGTAAGCAAATTTATCTGCTATTTACATTAGTAATTGCTTGATGGTATAATATGTGTTTTCATTTGGATCACACATTCTTGATGGGGTTTTTCACATTGTGAATATTAATATTTTTGTCTTGCATGTTAGTAAATTTTTCCCCAGGTTGTTGTGGTCTCTTACTTTTGTCTACAGTGTTGCTCTTACCTTTTTAAGCCATTTGATTGAAGTATGATCGACAGTGTTCCCATTTTTTTTTTGTCTTAGATTTGGCCTTACTTCTTTGTCTTCCATATTTCTTTATGTTATTCCTAGGCAGTCTTATCCACATTCCTTTCAAGGTTTAAATGGTACTCTTCTATAGTTTGTAGCTGTGTGGTCCAGGGAGGACTCTTAACTTGAAATCTTCCTGCCTCAGCCTCCTGAGTGTTGTGACAGGCCTGTGCCACTGCATCCTTCATAAGAATGTCTTTTGGGAAGCACTCTACCAGTGAGCTATGTCATTGGCCAATTTCCTGTTGATGGGCTTCTGGGTTATTGAGAACAGCATTGCCAAGAACACTTTGCTACACTTGTGTAAGTTTCTCTTAGGTATGTACCTAAGAGTGCAGCTCCTATGGTGTAGACATTGTGAATGTACATCTTATAATGCCAAACTATCTTCCATAGTTTACCAGACCTACCAGCAACTGTTGGTACTGTTAGACTCTATGGTGTCTTCTAGTAGAGCATGAAGCGTGTCACTGTTGTCTTGGTTTCTGTTTTCCTGATCATGTCCTGTCCAGTGGCCTAATGTATTTTCTCCCCTACTTTTTGGCAGTGGCTGAGGTGGCAGAACTCAACTAGCTTATCTGCTTTCTTTGTAATATTGAGGATTGAGCCTTGGGAGCTCCAAGCTCCATGATCTGTCCTTTTAAAAATATATATTATTTTTTACTGGGGAAGGAATTCAGGGGTGTCTTACCACTAAGCTGTTCCCCAGCCCTTTTTCTGTTTTATATTCAGATAGACAGGATTCAGTCTACCCTGAACTAGTGATCCTCCTGTCCCCGCTTCTTGAATAGCTGGTTTATAGGCATGTGCGACCATGTCAGGCCAGTTTCTCTTTTCTCTCTTTTTCTTTTTTTTTCCCCTGTGTTTTTAAGACAAGGTCTTGCTATGCATTTCAGGCTGGCGTTGAGCTCACGTTGTAGCCCATGTTGGTCTCAAATTTGTACTGATCCTCCTGCTTCAGCCTCCTGAGTGCCGGAATTACAGGTGTGTACCACCACACCCGGCTATGTTATCTTGACTCTTGTAAGAGTTTTGATGGGTAAAGGTTAGCATTTATGAGGCATAATTCTGAGGTACCAGAACACTGGTTGTTTTTCGTAAATGACTAACCATTGTAGAAATGACAAGCCAAGGTGACCTCCCTTGCTCAACTGGAAATAGATGTGTTCCTTTCTTTTCATTGTTCCTTTTGTTGTCTTGTAATTAGAGGTGTTTTTGATGCTGAGAGTCAAGTAATCCATCCTTGTGACAAGAGTAAAACCCTAAGCTGGGTGCAGTGAGCCAGCTGTAGTCCAGGCTGTTAGGCTAGAACAGAAGGCTTGCTCGAGATCAGGAGTTCAAGGCGGACAACACAGTGAAAGCTCATCAAAAGAAAAAAAAGGGCAGCTGAGTGGGTGTACTGCTGTACTCCTGTAATTCCAGCATCCTGGAAGAGGCTGAGGCAGGAGGATTACTTCAAGTTCAGTACCAGCCTGAGCTAAGTAGTGAGTTGAAGGTCAGCCTGAATTACACAGGTAGACCTTGTCTCCAGGAGAAAAACAAGGCGTAGAAACCGTCATACACTTTTCGTACCGAGTGAGTGTCCTCACTACTGCCCTGGGTTATTTTGCTTCACAAAGGCCAGAAAACCCGGCCTGTTGAGTTTGGGCATCAGTGTAGGCAGAAAATACTCTTCCTTGCGCGTTTCAGTTCTCAGATGGACCAGCGGGACTGTTCGAGCTTTTTTTCTTCATGCTTGACATGTAATGTTGACCTGTCTGCTTCTCAAGGAAGCAGTGTATTGGGGAGTTGGAATACCAGCAGGTTTGCTTGGAGAGTGCTGGACATTGTTACAGCCAACACCAGTACTCACTGGAAAGCAGCTTTGTGCCTTTGGACTTTAGTTTGCTTCTTTATAAAATAAGGCTGTCTCGTTTTATGTGCCTTTGAAGACTGATCTAAGATGCATCTTAGTAAAATGAATGAGACTGGTAAAAGTATGGTTATCTGACAGGGAGAAAGACAGAAAAGAGTTCTGATGGTACCTAAGTAAGCATTCTCCTGGTTACAGGAGACAACATGAATTTGGTTCTTGTTTTTGTTTTTGTACTGAGAATCAAACTCAGGACTTTGTGCTTGCCAGGCGGGCACTTATGCCTCTGAGCTACATCCTCAGCCCTGACAACATAAATTTGATTACATGAAAGGATGCATCTATTTGCAAGATTTTCAGTATATTCATGAAATCCCAGAAATAGGTCAAACAACTAAGAGAAAAGGGACATGGTTGTGTATCAGACACCACTAAAATCGGATATAGAGACCCTCGGGATTTGCTTCCTCACCTTAACTTTTGTCCCTGGGTAGGCTTTATTTTCTCTCTGGAAACATAGGCAGGGTGGCCAATGCTTCAGTTGTTTTCTCTGTTTTTTCATTATTTTGGCTAGTGCTGTGCTTCCCTTTTTTTGTTTGTTTGTTCATGTGTCTTTTTGAGACAGGGTCTCGCTATACAGTTCAGCCCGGCGTTGAGCTCACTTTGTAGCCCAGGCTGGTTTTGAACTCGCCATCATCCTCCTGCCTCAAGTCTCCTGAGTGCTGGGATTACAGGCGTGCGCCACCACACCCGGCTTTTCCATGTGGATTTTTCGAAAGTTATAAATATGTGGAAACATATATGCTTACTTTCTCTAGAATAATGGTTGTACCTGTAGCCTGGCTCTGGGAGAGCATACACCTCTGTAGTGACTATTAAGAGAAGATTGTAGGCTGGGGATATAGCTCAGTGGCTCAAGTGCCTGCCTGGCAAGCACAACGTCCTAAGTTCGATTCTGGTACCTAAAAAAGAGAGAGAGAGAAGATTGTAAAACTTGCGTGCTTGAGATTTGTTTTTATTGATTAGTAACAGAAGATCAAGAGCTTCAGTTTCACATCACAGAGTACTAACCACTATACAATCATGGCAAGGGCTTCGGTTTCAGATCCTCCTGGTTTTGGTAAAGTAAAAACAAGAGTGTCCTTAGGGTAGCGGTGTGTGCCCGTAATCCCAGCTGCTTGAGAGGCTGACATAGCATTGCAAGTTCGAAGCCAGTCTCAAGAAATCAAAAGGGCTGGAGTGTGGCTCAGTGAGAGACTGGTAGAGTGCCCTTGGTTTGACCCCCAGGACCACAGAGTAAATTTGAAAAAAGAAAACAAAACACAAAACAGAAGAAAAATGCTGGAGATGGGGCAGGGTCCCTGGTGTGCAGCCTGGTCCTTGGTTATTTGTGGTCAATCTAGCATAATTTTTGGTGTCTGGTTTTGAGAAAGGTTTTACTTTACCCCAGTGCAACTTTATCTGTTCATTTAATACATTACTTTTTGTAAATGGAAAAATAAAAGCTCCATCCACAGATACACTGACGGTGTAACAGGTAAAGGGCATGCTAAGGTGGGTGTGGTGTTGGCATGTCTGTACCCCCAGCACTATTGGAGCCTGAGGCAGGACAATTGCAAGTTGTGGTGTAGCCTGGACAACTTAGTAAAAGACCCTATCTCAAAGTGAAAAATAAAAATGTGCTGGGGATGTAGCTCTGTGCGAAGGCTTTGACTTCAATTCCTAGTAGTGCCAAAAAAACACAAAACAAAACAAACAGAAACCAAAAATACCAAGAGTGGGCCAGCATGTAAACATACTCCTACCCAGTAAACTTCAGCTAGGATAGTAACTGTTAGTATCTGTATCATGAACTTTAATGGAGGTGCTGGGTGAGAGTGTCTGAAGCGTTAAGTTCCTGCATAGAACACGGGGTGCCTGACTCACTCATCCAGCTGTAAGCCTGCAAGTGAAACAGATGCTTCCTCAAGGGCACAGCCGCTGGGCAGTGCTCGCCCCTCCTCTGCATGCACACGTGCACAGCAGGTGAGTGTGCCTGTGCCCAGCTGCTGGGTGAGAGGATGCTGAAGGTCAGCACTGGCTGCAGGGTGAGCTTGAGCAGCCTTTGTATTTCTAACCAATATAGGCATTCTTCACCCCAGTGTGGGCCTGTGGCTCTTGGTCTGGGGAGATTGTACAGTGTCCTGGGGGAAGAAAATGGAGCTGGAGTGGAAGTCCTGACATTCAGGTCCACCCAGGTGGAGTCCAGTAGCCCTGTCGAGCCAGCACCAGTGTGAGCGGAGAGTGGCGGGGGGACAGCCTGGGGCATCCTGGGAGCCTGTGCCGGGCCTGTGCTAGACCTGGGGTTCCAGCTCTGGCTCCGTGAGGGTAGGAATTCATAATTTCTCGCACGAGGGGTTGATGTTTCTAAACCCATCTTCGCGTATTAGGAACCTTGAGCTCAGTCAGGCGCAGTTGTCAGCAACAGGGAGAACAACTGTTCCTAACTCGGTAGCTCTCAAGCCTCAGGCAGCAGCTGGAATCCCTGCAGGCCTGCTCTGGCCCGATCTGAGCAGGTGCTGTGGTTGCCCCTCCTAGGGGACTGTGAGAACCGCTGGTACTGCACTGCAAGGTCAGTCGGCGTGTGAGCTCCTGTGTGCGCGTGGCACCTCCAGTAGCCCCCCCTGGGGTGAACAGAAGGGGTTCAGAGTGCTGGTGCTGTCGCCTCAGGCTCTGAGCCCCACAGGTATTGTGTGCCCTCCGCTGCACCAGTGGAGGGGCTGGGCCCTGAGTTAGTTGTATGTAAGAGTAGTTTGCCATTTCCACAGCAAGGGGCTGTGCATGACAGGGTTTGCTCAGCCAGTATAAGATTTCTTCGCCGTCTCTGCTCCCAAATTTCTCGTAATTCATTGACCCTGAGGGAGTTTCCGAATTCATCTTTGCAAGTCTGGATTACTGCTGCGGAGCACTGTGTAGCCCTGGAGGGGCTGTGTGTTTGTAAAGTGCTCAGTGCCATCAGAGCAGCCTTTATTAATCAGACCTGTTCAGGCTTTCATGGGGAATTAGTACACATGGGAACATTTGCTTTTAAACTATCAAAGGTGGAAAACAGCCTTGGAGAACTTTTCAGAGGGAGGTGGCTTTGAGCTTTTGGTATGGGGCAGCATCTGTAAATGTAGAAATACCAGAAAGCAAGAAAAACAAGTTGGACCACTTAGTGCAGAGATTGAGGTATTGTACCAGGACGCTGGCAGGTGGGACAGCAGCTTGAAAATGGGAGATGATACCATAGATTAACCTGCTCCTCCCACCTGTTGCAGGTGTTTCGCCATTCCTGGTAGCAGGCAGGAAGAGCCCTTAGGAGGGTGGTGTTCCTGGACTCCAACCTAAACAAAGGCGCTAGTGACTGAAGCACCATGGTAGACCAGTAGAGATTTCATGGCATATTTCATTAGGGTGTGGTGAGGAGTTTATGGAGAATGATCCCCTTTGTTTCAGAGAATAGTCAAATATCCAGCAATTAGCCAGAGAGGCCTGTAATCTCAGCACTCTGGGAGGGTGAGGCAGGAAGACTGGGAGTTTGAGCTCAGGTTAGGCAACTCAGCAATTTAAGCACTATCTCCAAATTTTAAAAGACTAGGGAGGTAGCTCAGTGCAAAGGCCCTGGGTTCAGGCCTCAGTACTGCTATGAACAGATACGTACATATATGCAGTCAGCAGTAGTGGGTACCCCAGACGTACTTGGGAATTCCCAGTTAGGCCAGAAGGCGCAAGATTTTGAAACTCAGCGGACCAGGGTTCAGAGTCCATGTCTGCCACTTCAGATTGTGCGTGACCTTGATCAGGTCAAGCTTAGCAGCTCCATTTCCTCATCAGACAGTCCAGATAGACCTATATCATGGGGTGGTGCTGAATCAACATGGTCAGTCTCTGCCTGGCACATGACAGATACGCAGCAGATGAACTTTCCTTTCCCTGGAGGCGGATGACCTGGGTCACACTGTTAAATGGGCTGGATGTGGGCCTGTGCTCTCTGGCCTAAGCACTGGGGAAGGATGGAAGTCAGGATGGAAGAGTGAGGAGGGCGCTGTTACTAATTCTAGATGGGACACTGATGAAATGTTTTCCCCTCACTTTGTTTTGGGGGAGAGAAGCTTTGCATTCAGTGACCCGACACATCCTCCATCTTTGTACTGCCTTGGCTTGGGGGTTGGAGTAGGGAAGAAGGGCCTGTGTGATCTGGGATGCTCCAGGTGGGCATCCAGAGAACACTGAGCTGTTCTGGAGCAGGGCTGTCATCTTCCGGTGTCCTGATGGGCATCCAGAGAACACTGAACTGCTCTGGAGCAGGGCTGTCCTCTACCAGCATCCTGGGGGTGTGGGGTTAGGATTTTTTCATCAACTCTCCATGGAAGAGGGTTTTTCCAAGATTTTTTTTCATACCTCACATAATCAGAACCCTGCTAATGAGCATAATTATATTTCGAGTAAAACTTGTCCTCATCATAATTACCACTTACGTAGGTCTTCTGGAATCTTTTTTTTTTTTTGGATACAAGATCTCACTGTAATTCAGGCTGCCCTTGAACACTCTACATAGCCTAGGCTGACCTCAGACTCTTGGGATCCTCCTGCCTCAGCCTCCCAAGTGCTAGGATCATAGACATGCACCTGATTGGAATCTTTTTTATTTCATTTTGACATTTCAGAAACACTTAATTCCCTTAATTGTTGACACTGCATGGCTTGCTTGTCCTGTTTTAATTTAACCCTAATACTGAGAGTGAGGCGCTTTTTGGTTGGTGTATCTGTTGCCTTGCATATTTGTCTTTCTGCTGCCTCTATAAAGTCTTAAGTGTGAGATGGGGTGGTGGGGCCAGGAACTCCAGAAGAGACCCAGATCTCCGAGGGGAAGGCATCTGTGCCTCCTGGAGTCCCCTGGTGCGCCTTCCCTCCTGTGTCACCACCCTTCAAGCCCTCTGCCCTCCTTCTCTCTTTCTGTTTAGTTTTGTTCTTTGAGACAGGGTCTCGCTATGTAGTGGTGACCGATCTTAAACTCAGTGTGTAGCTCATATGGGCCTTGAATGTGCAGGGATCCTCCTGCCCCCACTCCCAAGTGCTGAGATTCCCGTGTGTGCTGCCACGCCCGGCTCCTTTCCGCCTTGTCATGAACTTTAGCTATGCCGTGCAGCTTTCTTGGCTGGGAACCCATCAGTAGTGACAGTGACACTCAGGAAAGCCTTGCTTCTAGTAGGAAATACAGGTTGGGGACCCCGTCTATGCCAGTACCCGGCCCGTCAGTTTGACAGTCGCCCCCACTTCCTGCTGCCACCTGCCAAAGCAGCAGTGCTGGGCTCACAGTCACATTTTCTGCCAGCTGTGAAGCAGGTTAGAGAAAAAGGTACATTGTTGCTTTTGGGGCAAGGGAAAAAAGAAAGCATTAAAAGTGCAAAAAAGTACCTTTCTCGTTGTTTTACAAATAAACATTTGCCTCTGCCTCTGCACTTTTAAACTCCTCTTTGGGAACCAAGAGAGTTCCTTGTTGGTCTTTTGAATCTGGCATCACACTTGGGTGGGACTCTTCTTTCCGGAGGAATGGGTTCTAAAAATACAGAATGCTTCACAGATGTGGGTGTTTGCTGTTGCAGTTTCACTATATGTGCTGCTGAACTTGTTATGCCCATGTATCTGAAAGGCTTTTTCAGGCGTGGTGGCACACATCTGTAAGCCCAGCACTGGAGAGGCTGAGGCAGGAGGATTGCCATGAGCTCAAGGCCGGCCAGGGCTACATAGGGAGTTCAAGACCAGCTTGAGCTACACAGTGAGACCCTGTCTCAAAAACAAAAACAAAAAAGGCTTCAGTATAAAAGATCTATGCTGGAGGGTGGACTTGTGGTTAGCTAGTCAGTTCTGCTGACGCTGACGTCAGTGAAGGCCACCTCAGAATGGCTGGTTGATGATCCACTTAGGCGTACACGGTGTAGAAATGGAACAGTAATCGTGAGGGAACTTTTCTGCTAAAGACTCTGGGCTCTTGATTTGTGCCCAGCACTGGGCTAGGCTTTAGAAACTCAAAGAGCAGAGGAGGAGACTGCCCGTACTATTTTTTTGTTTTTTAACTAGGTCTAGGTCCTTGGGAAAGTTATCCAGTTCCCTGAGCCCAGCTTCCTCATTTTTGAGAAAGGAGTAATACTTGCCTATAAAGTTGTGCCTAGTAAAAGACCCATCAGTTCGGTCGTCATGGTGCTGGTTTAAGAATAGTACATTGTCTGCTACACCGTCTGTTAGAGATTAAACTCGGGCGACACCAAAGTGCTCTTTGTCAGCCCAGGTGTGGGGTGCTGGGAGGACTGGGTGCGTCTCCCAGTAGGGACTTGAGGGGAAAGGTCCCTAGGAAGTGGTGACACATGCACTAAGACTTGAAGCCTGTGAAGGGTTAGCTGGCCAAGAAAGGAGGAAGGGCAGTCCCGGCTCTAAGAAGCCCCAGAAGGACCCTGCTGAAGTCCCAGCTGGAGAAGGAGCAACCCGAGGAGTGTGAAGTGGGCTTTAAGAAAAGGAAGTGAAGGCTCTGATGGGGCCTCTTTGGCTTGGTGGGGCTTTCCCTGAGGAGTGCGATGTTGTGTTCTGGGAGCCAAGAATAGTTCCCACCCCGTCTCGCCATGGGGAGATCTGGGAACCCACTCTTTTCCTGGCAGCTCCCAGATTCCACTTTCTGAGGAAAACGCATGCGTTTCCTTCTGACTCTGTTAAGCAGTCAGGAAAGTACCACTGTGTGTTCTGAAGCTGGATGAGTGCCTTCGGACGTGGGTTGCAGCTCTGGGAGCGGTGCTTGCCGACTTTTGATGCCATGAGGAATGGAAACCTATGTATAAGGCGTGTGTATTGCAGGGAAGTGAATATGCTATATTGACGTTGAACCTAACTACGAGGGTCTGAGAGTGATTAATTTAATTATAATTCTGCTGTCACCTGCGAATTCTTTAAAAAATTATTTGATTGGGTCTAAATGGCCTTCATTCCGGCATCTTAGGACTTTTTATAGTGTTCTGAAAGCGTTGTGGGAAAGGCACTATGCCGCCATGTCTTTTCATCAGAACAACTTCATGCAGTGGGTGGGTCCCCCATTCTGTGCAGGTGAGGTCGCTGAGTCTCTGTGGAGTTGTAGGGGGCAGGTCAAGGGCGAGCCCAGGTCCTGCCCTCCCTTACTTTGAAAAATTCTGCTTGTTTGCACGAGTCATTTGTGGGACTGTTTTGGTTCCCCACCCCCTTGCCTCATTGCCCTTCGTCTATGCTACAGCAGCTGAGTGATTTATCTGGGATTAGCACTTGACTGGGTTGCGTCTCCCCCTCCACTGAAAACAATCAATTGTGGAGTAATAGGTAATAGATTTTTTTAGGTGAAATCTAAGAGTGGCTGGCAGGGTGGCACATACTTGTAATGCCAACTACTTGGAGGCTGAGGCAGGCGGAATACAAGTTCAAGGCCAGTCGGGGCAACTTGGCAATACCCTATGTAAAAATGAAAATTTAAAAGGATTGGGGGCATAGCTCAGTGGCAGAGTACATTCCTAGCGTCCCCAAAGCCCTGGATTCAATCCTTGGAATAGCAACAACCACGAAGTAATTACGGCGTTGGGAATTGAGCCCAGGGCCTTCATACTGAGCTACATCCCCAGCCCTTTCTGGTAAATCTTGCTTAGGGACAAAGTACAATACCTAATGCATTTGTTTTGTTTGCAATGTTGGGGACTGAACCCAGGGTCTGCACATATGAGGCAGGTGCTTTACCCCTGAACTCCACCCCTACCCTGACTATTACTGTTCTGCACTTCTGAGGGACAAACTCACTTGCAAATCAGATGGAGCGAGAAGGAACTGGAAAGGGCCAGAAGCAGCGTGGTGTTGCCCTGCAGGCTGAGTGGCAGAGCTAGTGAATGGTCGGTTAAGGGAAAATAAAGCCAAGGGCTACGGCAGAGATGAGGGTTTTTTTTTTTTTTTTTTTTTTTAAATTAAAGCTGGACATGGTGGCGCAGGCCTGTAATCCCAGCACTCAGGAGGCTGAGGCAGGAGGATGATTGTGAGTTTGAGACCAGCCGGGGCTACAAATTGAGCTAAAGGCCAGCCTCAACTGCATAGTGAGACCCTGTCTCAAAAAAAAAAAAAAAAAAAAAAAAAAAAAAAAAAAAAAAAAAAAAAAAAAAAAAAAAAAAAAAAAAAAAAAAAAAAAAAAAAAAAAAAAAAAACAAAAAAAGTGACAAAACAACAATGAAGACAAAATCAAAACACAAAAACAACAAAAATGATCCATAACCTCAAGACAAAGCGATAGAAATTTACAGTGGCTGCTATATTACATACTGTTATTTTCAGTGAAGTTGCTCAGTGCACTAGACATAAGAATATAAGATTGATCAAACAAAGACAGTAACAAGTAAAAAAGTAAAAAAATAGGAAATAATGCAGAGCTTCACTATGTAAAATGGCAGGAGCTCAGTAAACAACAACCGCATGTTGTTTTGAGATCAGTCATTCTAATTGCCAAATTATAGTGTGTAAAATTGTTCAAGAAAAAAGAAAATTTTAAGCATTGATGGTTCCTCTCAATAAACTACAGACATCAGCAATGCACCTGTTCCAACTATCTATATCTGTATCTATCTATATCTATATATATAAATTTTATTCTTCATTTTTTAAAAAAGCCCAACATAAGAAAAACAAATACATAAACAAAGCAGCACGGAGAGCAATAAAAATGGTACAGGGTTTCAGGGCTCGGTGGTGGGCTATTCACAGTGGTGGTCACACCACACAGTGTCAGCTGCACAGCGGTTGCATGGCTAGCCGGATACAGGCATGCGAGGCTGAGCAAATGGCCCCACGTTAGCCGAGATGCGTCCGAGCTCTTCCGTTTCTTCTGTAGTTGGGACGTTTCCTGCTCAGCGGTGAGCGCTGTAAGAGGCAGGCTCTTTTGTTTAAGGTGAGTGATTTTCCAAGAGTGGGGCCCAGACAGCAGCAGCACTGCGGAGTCTGAGACGTGAAGCAGCTGCTGCTGTGGTGACACACACCCGTCACCTGCAATCCCCAGCCTCTGGAGGCTGCGGCAGGAGGACGAGGGCGGCCCGGGGCGGCCCGGGCCGGCCTGAGCTCAGTGGGCCCCCTCCCCAGAGTGGGGCGGTTTTTCTCCACTGCACTGCTGCGCACCTGCTTTATATTGAACCTGGATTTGCTACCACGGAGGAGGGTGGGGCAGGGGGACAGTTACTCCAGCTAATCCCGAGGGATGAGAATCTTTCTTTTTCCCCTACTTGACAGTAGCCTCTAGTCTTGTAAAACTAGCAGCTGTACTGTTTCTGTGCTTATGGAAATACTGATTTGACGGTTAACAGTAAAAATAATGATAAGTTAATATATTTGAGCCCAGTAAGTATTTGGTATTTATATAGGGTAATTTTTTCCCACGGGCCTCTTTAAATTACAGGGTACATAATACTAACTGTCCACTGTGGCTGTTTCTGTTTGGGGTTTTCTAGGTTAAGAACGTGTCTGCCGGCACACAGGACACGCCCCCACCCCCGTGTGACTATGTGGAGGGGGCTGACAGCCCTATGGCGCACTCTTCCAATGGCAAAGCAAACGGCAAGCCGTCCTATCCAGGCTCTTCCTATAAATCAACACCCTCGTAAGTAGCAGCTCCTTACTTTGAGGGAATGAGTCAAAAATGAACATTTGCATCTTTAAAATCAGTCATTAGAGCTGGGCATGGTGCCACACACCTGCAATGCCAGCATTCAGGAGGCTGAAGCAGGAGGATTGCTGGAAGTTCAAGGCCAATTTGGGCTACATAGTGAAGTCAAAGCTAGCCTGAGCTACACAGTTGAGACTCTATCTCAAAAAAAAAAAAAAAAAAAAAATCAGTTGTTTGCTAGTATAGCGGTGCATACCTATAATTACAGCTACTCAGGAGACTGAGGTGGGAAAATCTCAAGTTTGAGGGCAGCCTGGATAATTCAGAAAGACCCTGTCTTGTCTCCAAAAGGGGTTGGGATGTAACTCAGTGTTCTCTGGGTTCAGTCTCCAGGGTGTATATTGGGGTTGGGGGATGGGGAATCAATTATTTTGTTCAATTCTCCTTTTAAAAAAAAGCATTAAGAGAGTCAGGTGTGGTGGCTCAAGTCTGTAATCCCAGCCCTTTGGGAGGCTGAGGTAGGAGGAGTCCTGAGTTGGCACTGGTGGTGATGGAAAGGCCTCCCACTAGGCTCTACCTCTTAAAGGTCTGCATCGCTCCCCCTCTTGCCACACTTAGCACATACATAGCCCTCAGCACATACATAGTTTCATCCGTATGCAAACCACAGCAGCAGCCGCTCGCTGCCTAGGCCCATGCTTCCATGTTACAGGGGCGCGTGTGATGCAGGGAGAGGTCGCACGGTGCATGCACTGTTTTCTCCAGCAAACCCACTGCCCCCACCCTGAGGTAACCACTAGTTTGATACCTGTTACCATTTGTTGGCGGGTTGTTGAACTTCATGCACAGTGCATGCCTATGCTTTTGACTAGTGTCATGTCCGATGCCTTAGATTTCAAATCAGTGTGCTAGTTAGAATTAATCCTGCTGCCCAGTGTGAGTATGGTGGTGCATGCCTCTAATCCCAGCACTCGGGAGGCTGAGGCCGGAGGATTGTAGTGAGTTTGAGGCCAGCCTGGGCTACAGAATGATCTCAAGATCAGCCTGAACTGCACAGCGAGACCCTGTCTAAAAAGTCCAAAAAAGAAAAATAAGTAATCCTGCATAGGAAGCAGCAGAGTTTAGTAATGTCTGTAAATCAAGTAGTGGAATGTTGCTAGGGTGTGTTATATAGCGCCTTCAAGGCAGGCTGACTCCCCTGTGTCAGCTGAGGCTGTTATGTGGTAACAGTGGCTGGTAGGATGATTGGTGGACATTCAGGCGAGTTCTTCAAGTTACAGAAACCCAGTTCAAGCTAGTGTAAGTAAAAGGAGCAAAGTATTGGTTCCCATGAGGCCAGAGATGCAGCTAGTGTCAGCATAGTGTGATCGGTAACTCAGGAGAGAGCAGGGCTCTTGCATGTGTCCTTCAGCTACTGACAAGTGGGCTGTGTTCTTAGTGGAGCCTCAGTGGTAGCAGGTGGCCGTCCATGATCCCCAAGCTGCATTGCTGTTCAGGCCAGTGTTTTGGAAAGTAGAATTTCCATTTTGAAAGCTCACGTACCCAGAATGTCCTCACTAACCCTTTCTGGCTCAAGCTCGTCCGCCCCCACGTCCAGAAGGTGGAGCGCTCTGCTGGGCCAGGCTCTGTGTGCTCCCAGTAAGGGCAGCAGCCCCCACACCCTCTGTGTAGGTGAGCATCATTCTGACCGATGGTGCTGGTGTTGGTCTTGTATTATTTGTTTCTCTTCCTTCAACAATACCGTGTGTGGTCGGAAAGGAGGGTTCTGATGAATCAGTTTCCAGCTCAGTAGTTATTTTAGACACCTGTCATTGCACAATACTGAGCCAGGTGCTCCTGAGAATACCAGGTCTGTGTCCTCATGAAGGTTGCAAAACAAAGGTGGTGCATGCCTGTAGTCCCACCACTCGACGCTGAGGCAGGAGGTTTGCTGCAAGTTTGAGGCCAGCCTGAGCTACATAGTGAGACCCTATCTCCAAAACATAAAACAAAAAAGAAGGTGGGTGGAAGTGCACAACCATCAGCCTGGGTGAGGCCAAGGAAGGAGCAGTAGATGCGGGTGGACGTCAGTGCGTGAGGACAGCTTGTAAAGAAAGCGAGAACCTCTGGAGCTCGGCAGCCAAGTGTGGGGGAGGGTGTCTAAGGCAAGGAGCCTGCTGGGAAGGGGGCTGGGAAACAGCTGCTCACCTCTTCTGGCTGGGAGGAGGAGGAGGACTTGGCTCCAAAAGTCAGTTTGGAGGTTCCCAAGAGTACACACTCTCCCAAACTCCTAATTCCTTACTCTATTTTATTGCTGTGCTAGGGATGGAACCGAGGGCCTCACACCTGCTAGGCAAGTGCTTCAACAGTAAGCTGCACCCCCACCACAACTCGATTTTTAAGCACTTCTCTTGCTAAGCACTTTGTTTCAGACAAGATGGAATGTGCCTTGTGTAGTGTTTTTAAAGGATGAGGACTGATGCAGAACTTCCAAGGTAAAGATGTATAATGTCAGTATCTCGTGCTGTAACACTCAGCAGGGGTTTGCTGTGCTTCCACCCCTTTTCTAATCTCTCTGTCCTTTTCTTTGTTCCCTCTGTGACCCCCTGTCATCCTTCAGACAGACTCACTGCATTCACACTTGGAGAAAGACACGATTTCCCTGTTAGAAGTAACACTAACAGCACAAAAAGCCACATTACCAGAGTAAATTTAGAAGGAAAAATAAATAACTTCGACCCCCAACTGCACATGCATTCCCTGAAGCTCTCGGGCTTTACAAGGAATTAAATATGATTAGAAATCTAAGACTGACAACAGTGAAAATCAGGGGGCCCTAGATCACCTCAAAAGCAGTACGGCTGGTAGATAAGGCCCCGGAATGTGGTTTCTGTAAGTTGGACACAGAAAGAGGGAAAAGCTCTGGGCGTCTTTGATAACGGTATTTGGCTCATACTTAGAAAGCTTAGCCTGGTCTTTTTCTTCTCACCATTGTAGTAGAGATGAGGAAAGCAAACTAGCTGTGGTACATGGAAATACTTTACACTTGCCCCAGCTTTTGATGTTTTATTTCCATGTTACACTTTGTTTTCATGCCCATGGCAAGAATGTTATGTACAATTTAAAATCTGATGCAGCGTTAAATAATTGCACTAGGAAAATACTGTGACGGTAGCCCGTGCATTCGTTCTATATAGCTTCAAGGTTAATGGCGAGGTTTAGAGTGCTTACTAAATTCTTTAATCCTGTACCCTATAATTTTTTTAGTTTATAGTTTTAGGTTTTTTATTTTTAAACTTTTATCTTGAAAATGGTAGTCTGAAATTAGTACTACAAAGTCCTTATCTCTTAGTCAGATGAGCTGCGTCCTGTCCCCCACACAGCATTCTGTGGAACTGGAAGAACCTGCCGAAAAGAATCATGGTTTTATTTTCCTGACAGCCTTTTGCAGAGTAAGTCACCGGCACAGTGCAGGTAAACAGCTCTGATAGAGCAGCCTGAACTTCCTAAAGTGAAATCTGAGATCCTTTGGCTTTGAAGTTCAGAACTATCCCTCCCCTGCAGCACTGGGGGTGTAGTTCTGAGAACACCAGGTCCGAGCTCTCATGGAGGTTGCAGAAGGAAGGTGGAAGAGCAGCGGGCGTGGGGGCGCCCAGAGCCCTGGCTCCACTGCCAGTACTGCAAAGGAAAGTGCAGGGCCTCCAGTCAATACTGCAAAGCTGCTTGTGTGCATTAGAGCTCCGAGATGGTGCGCGAGGGAACGCAGGAAACTAGACCTCCGCTCAGGGCTGAGCATGAGCTCTGCGACAGACTCCACCTGGAGGAGGTGTCTTTTGGTCTCTTGTTGCTGCCTTTCCTCGGTACAGTGTGCTAGCAGGGCCGCACTTGCTCCACGGTCACTGAACAGTGCCCTCTGCTTTCTTAGGGTGCCTGAAGTGGCCCAGGAGCTGCCACTGACCTCCCCTGTGGATGACTTCCGGCAGCCTCGGTTCAGTAGCACCAGTAACGTAGAGGCACCTTCAAGGAGGGCTCCCATGAACGGAAAAGCAGGTAAGCCGAAGAGAGCAGAGCAAGACCACTACGAAACAGACTACACGACAGGCGGCGAGTCCTGTGACGAGCTGGAGGAGGACTGGATCAGGTAGTGGCCCTCTTCTCTCCTACAAGCCCCTTGCACCCTCTGTCAGTGACTGACCAGGAGCTTTGAGGTTGTTGCCTCTGAACCTGGGCCCACGGCCCTTTCATTCTTCACCACCCAGGGCTGGAGGCACCTCCTGTGTTGTGTTTTTCCACAGTACCCTTTTGTCATATAGATGGAAGTGGAGGGATCTGTTCGCTGTAACCAGGTCTTAAGTTCGCTTTTAGTTTCCCAATGAAATGGCTAACAGGCATCACCAGTGCTCTTCTAGCACTTCTCAGCAACCCAAGAAAGTCTCAATAAATAAATGCAAATAAATAAATGCAAATACGGAGGAATTTTGTTCTGTAACATTGCCAGATGAGTGTGCCAAGGCTTTCCTTTGGCAGTTACCTTTGAGTTTTCATGATAAAACCAGAGTTTCTTTTAAAGTTTAATCCAAAGAACTTGGGTAAACAGTTTTATAAACAACTGAAGTAACAATTTAGTGTTCTGGCCAAAGTTGTGGCCAGTTGTGGTTCCTTTGTGTTACTGGTTGGTTGTAATCTGCTGTCACCAAATACATGTGCATGTGCCGTATGGCCTTTTCATTTATTTATTTATTTATTTATTTATTTTGTGGTACTGGGGATCAAACTCAGGACCTTGCGCTTGCCAGGCAGGCGCTTATTCCACTGAGCTATATCCCCAGCCCTTGTATGGCCTTTTCATGACTAAGTGTCCCAAGCAGCAGGACAGAGATGAGAAATCTTCCTGGTGGTTAATCAAAACCTTTGATGGGGCTTCAGAACCCCTACTCAGTGATGATCCTGGTACTGAATCTTTACTCCTCTAAAGAATTTTTGGCCTGCTTCAGCCACCTGCCTGTAAACATATTGTCTAACTTGTATCATGAAGGTTTTAACTGAAAACTTTGAGAAACCCTAAAGTTTTGTTTTCCTTTTGATCAAATGATGTAGTATCTTCCTTCACTAAAATGAAGATATTAGGCTGACTCAAATCTAAATTTTGCAATTTCACATTGCTTTGAAGTATCTTAGAAAGTGTCTGAAACTATTCAGAGTATTTTCTCAGGGGGGTGTGGATTAATGGCATCATCATCTATGCAAGGAGTAGCTGGTATATTCAGAGAGACAAGTGATACAGAATTCTAATTTTTCTTAATACTTAAGGATTTTTACATTACTTCCATAGTGAGCATATGTGTCTGGTGTGCTTGTGTAGGCTTGTAAATTCAGCACCCTGGGAGGCTAAAGCAGAGGGATGAAAGTTCTAGCCCAACCTAGACAATTTTTATTTTTTTGAATTTTAAAGAGGAAAAAAACCCAAAAAACGAAATTGTAAAATGATATGATAGAGTAATAATGGTTAATACATTGCATATTGTTATCTTCAAATTAGTTGTTCAGAGTATAAGACAGCGGTGTTTAATTGTCCAAACAGTATTAGCACAAACCTATCTTTTCAGTGAGCTAAGAGAAATTAGTAGTATAACAGTCTTCACTATCTTGTATGTATATATTTTTTTCCTTTTGCTTTTTCCTTCTTTTCTCTACTCTGCCAACCCAGTTTCTCTTCCTAGTTTCTTTGCATTTCACAATATCCTTTGTACACTTTGGATCTTATTTACTCTTTCAGCTTCTCACATGAGGGAGGTAATATGATGTTTACATATTTGCATCTGATTTATTCCACTTAGGAGTATGGTCTCAAGTTGCATCCATTTACCTATAACCTAGACGATTTAGCAAGACCCTGTCTAAAAAGTTTTTTAAAGGCTAGAGGTATAGCTCAGGGCAAAGGGCCTACATTCAGTCTACAGGCCCACGTAGATGAATGCATGCATGCAAAGGGTTTTTTTTCTTTTGTTTTTGAGACAGGGTCTCCCTACATAGTTCCGTTTAGGCTGGCCTTGAATTTACTGGGTAGCCCAGGTTGGCCTTAAACTCACTGCAATCCTCGTGCCTCAGCCTCGGCGTGCTGGGATTGCAGGCCTGCACCGCTACACCCAGCAAAAGTATAATCATTCTTAGTAGAAGTTATTTGTATCTTGCTTCTTTCTCCCTATTAAGAAAACAAAAAAATCTAGAATACCATTTTCTGTACTCCACCAGCTCTGTGACCTTTGAGGAAGAGCACTGGATTAAATGTCTGCCAAGGGTATCTGGGCAGTTATGTTTCTCTCTTCATTCTTAGGGAGTATCCACCCATCACTTCAGATCAGCAGAGACAGTTCTACAAGAGAAATTTTGACAGTGGCCTGCAGGAATACAAGAGCTTACAGGCAGAACTTGATGAAGTCAATAAAGAACTTTCTCGTTTAGACAGAGAATTGGATGACTACAGAGAAGAAAGTGAAGAGTACATGGTAAACTCAAGCTTGATATTTATATGTTGCACAAAAGTTGACTTTTCCTCTGTGGTATGCTTTATAAGGATGTATAAAAAGTTTGCTAGTAAGCTGGGCGTGGTGGCGCATGCATGTAATGCCAGCACTCAGGAGGCTGAGGCAGGAGAATGGAATTTGAGTTCATCCTGGGCTACATAGTGAGTTCAAGGCCAGCCTAAACTACATAGCAAGACTCTGCCTCAAAACAACAAAAACAAAAAATTTTGCTAGTTATCATAAAATTGTAACTTCATAGTTGAAAGTCTTTCCAAATTGCAACTTGTGCTAATACTGAGAATTATGGGCCAGGGATATAGCTCAGTGGCATAAGCACCTCCCTGGCAAGTGCAAGATCCTGAGTTCAATTCCTGGTACCCACCGCACCCCCGCAAAAAAAGTGGAGAATTGCAAAGCAGCAGTTGTGTCTTGATGTGTGCCTGCCCCTCATGTTAAGGTGCTCACACTGCCTTTCTGTTGATAGTAAGCGCATCGTTCTCTTATGTGGACAGCTGGGTAGAGAAGCTGTGCAGACGTACAGGGGAGCGCACCGCCTGGAGTCCTGCTGGCAGAGCACTTCCAATACGTGATGAAAACCTCTGTGCGGGAGTGTGCAGCACATACAGTCTGCAGTTAGAAGCTTTTACCTGTGAAAATAGCCGCACAGCTTTCACTTTTATTGTGCTGTATTTTACTTATGAGAATGCCCTGCAGGTAGACATTGAAAAATCTCTCCTGCAGCCAGTAGTAGCCCTAAGATGCTGGCATTTTGGCAGTTTCGTACTTTTGTTTGCTCCTCTGCCAGAGTGGAAGTGTGGACGTGGAGGGTGTGTTTATATCACCTCTGCGGCAAACCCACCCTGTAGAAGGACATGGACTGCGTCCCCCGGAAGTGCACTAGAGGGAGGTTCCTTGGACCCACAGCCGGCTAGTGCCTGAAAATGAACTGCTTCTGAAACTTCCTTCTCAATTTGTTTTTTGTTTTGGTCTTTTTGAGGCAGGGTCTTGCTGTGCAGTTCAAGCTGGCCTTGAGCTCACTTTGTGGCCCAGGCTGGTCTCGAACTCACAGTGATCCTCCTGCCTCAGGCTCCCAAATGCTGGGATTACAGGCATGCGCCGCCACGCCCGGTTCACATCCTGTGGTTAGCAGAACGTCTTACTCATTAGATAATTTCTGCAGTTTCAGTTCAGGTGATCTGTGTTTAGTTGTGAAATCCTTGTTTCTTCAGTAGCTTCTTTGTGTTATGTGATTCCTGTATGGTATATGGTATCGTCACAAACTGCTTTTTAGTTTATGTATTTTTCTAGGCAGTCTCACTATGTAGTGTAGGCTGGCCCTGAACTCACTTATGTGGCCTAGGCTGTCCTCCAACTCATGGCAATCCTCTTGCCTCAGCCTCCTGAATGCTGGGATTACAGGCGTATGCTACCACACCTGGCAGCTTTTTTAGTTTTGCTGCTGGGGTATGGGCTAGAGGATGAACCAAGAGCCTTTACACTAAACTGTATCTCCAGGCTTTTAAAAATCTTTTCGTTCAAGAAAAGCCTTGCTCAATTTTCCAGGCTGGGCTTGAGCATGTGATCCTCTGCTTCAGCCTCTCATAGTGCTGAGATACCACATGTGAATCACTATGCCAGCTTTAGTTAACGTTCATTCATCACTTGTATCTTCAGTGATGCGTAAGTGTTGATGATAAAAAGACAAATACAATCTGTCTCCTAACAAAGAACTTGGATTTTTTTTTTTTTTTTGAGCCAGGGTCTCACTATGTAGGGCAGGCTGTCCTTGAACTTGCTTATGTAGCCAGGCTGGCCTTGAACTCAGTTTGATCCAGGCCACCACGCCTGGCTCAAAACACTTGTATTCTAAGATGCTGATGTCTCAACAACTTGGATAATGTGACTGATGCTAAATTCACATTACATGTAGGAAGCATTACCTAGTGCAGTGCATACAGAAGGCATAAAGCTGGCTGAACATGAAGCTTCACTGAGCAGTGACTATTAAGAATTCTGGAGCCCGGTGTGGTGGCTCACGCCTGTAATCCCAGCACTTGGGAGGCTGAGGCAGGAAGATTGTTGTGAGTTTGAGGACAGCTTGGGCTACAAAGTGAGCTGAAGGCTTGCCTGAACTACATAGCAAGACCCTGTCTCAACAAAAACAAAATGAAAAACAAAAAAAAAGAATTCTCCAGACAGGCTGTGTGTATACCTGTAATTCAAGCTACTGGGGAGGCTGAGGCAGGAGCATTATAAGTTCTTAGCCATCCTGGGCAATTTAATGAGGTTGTCTCAAAATATAGCTCAGTGGGAGTGCACTCATTTAACATGACCCTGGGGTTCAGTCCCCAGCACCCCTCCCCCCGACCATTACAAGATAAGAAGGGGCATAAGGTATGGGGTTGCAGGCAAAGGGAACGCATGGTGGAAATCTTGAAGCATTAACATGCCTAATTTGTTTTGAAGAATGATAAACGGTGGGCACAGAGACTAGAAAGTAGGAAACTCCATGAGCAGAAAGTTAATAGAAGCCAGGCATGGTGGTGCGCTCCTGTAATTCCAGCATTCAGGCGGCTGAGGCAGGAGGATCCTTATGAGTTTGAGACCAGCCTGGGCTACAAAGTGAGCTCAAGGCCAGACTGAACTGCATAAGGAGACCCTGCCTCAAAAAGACAAAAACAGAAAAGAAAGTTAGTGGAGAGCTTAGCCCACGGTGACGGGGAGTGCAGCTAGGTCAGGTCTGTGCTTAGCCTGGCGTGGAAGTGAGGTGAGAAGTAGCAGGAGATACCCCATCGGAAGTGGCTCTGAGATGGACTCTTTGAGGCCATCCAGGTGGCTGTGACAGTTTTTTAAGAGCTTTGTGACTTCATTGTACTTCCTTGTGTTTGTACCAGAAGCTGTCATTTTTGCCTCCAAAGTTTAACATCAAGAATGTTAGCATGGTGGGCCAGGGATGTAGCTCAGCGGCACCACGCTTGCCTGGTGAATGTGAGGCCCTGAGTTCACTTCCTAGTACCCCCCAAAAATATTTAAAAGAAAAAGAATGTTAGCATGGCGATGCACGCCTATAATCCCAGCACTCGGGAGGCTGAGGCAAGAGGGTCACTGTGAGTTTCAGACCAGTTTGGGCTACATAGTGAGTTCAAGGCCACCTTGAATTACAAAACGAGTGTTATTGTTAGTGCTCCACTAAATATATTCCCTGTGTTTCTCATTGATAGGCTGCTGCAGATGAATACAACAGACTGAAGCAAGTTAAGAGAGTAAGTACTGTGGATTGTAAGATTCTTTCCAGGAGAACTTTTCTGTATTTTTATTTAACCGTTAGGATGGTTATAAATACTTTGTCAAACATACACAGACTGTAGACAGAATGGCCTATAATTTTAGTATAAACACTGTGCCTCAATGAAATGTTAATGTCCTATTCACAGCTACAACCTATACTAATTTTCCAAAAAGTATCTTTTTTAGCTTTTTTTTTTGAGACGGGGTCTATTATGTAGTTCAGGCTGGCCTTAAACTTACCATGTAGCCCTCGCTCACCTTGAACTCCTGGAAATCCTGCCTCAGGCTCTGGAGTGCTAGGGTTGTAGCCATATGCTAACATACCTGGCCAAAAAGTTGGGTATTTTTGAAAATTAAAGTATATCTTTAGAAAAGTGCACAAGTGAAATAGTACACTTGGTGCATTTTTACAACATGACCATACCCCTGTATGCCTGGTACCAAACCAAAAAATCAATTTGCTTGTGTCCCGACAACCCCGTTCTTTTACTCCCTCCAGTGCTCAGAGACTTCACATCACAGGTTGGTTTTGCTCACCTTGAGCTGCACATCAGTGGAATCATATGGTGTGTGTTTTGTGAGTGGCTTTTTTCCCAGCATTATTTGTAAGATCCAGTCATGTTCTGGCATGTAGTTGTCATTCATATGTTGTTAATGGTGTGAAGAAGTGTTGTGTTTTATGAGTAAACATAACTTACTCATCTGTTCTAATGCCGGTGAATGTTTGAGTCCTCGATTTTTGGCTTTTACACATAACCCAGCATCACATGTTTTTGTAGACAAAACTTGATAGATGTTTCCTTCCGAGCGGGGCTGCGAGGCCACTGCTCATGTGTGTGCCCTGCTCAGGACATCCTGCCAGGCAGCACCCCTGGGCTGGGACAGCTCACGTACCCTCGTGGGCAGCTCCTGGTCCTCTGTGTTTTTGTGATGCTTGTCATGATCAGTCATTATTGACCTAAAACATTTAAAAGAGATTTCTATATTAGAATTGTTATGAATTACAAACCATCATGATTTGAAATAAAGGTTTTAAACAGGCATATGGTAAAATTTCCAGTTTCCCTTATCCCCACTCCCTCCCCTTCCCCCAGTGACTCTTACATTGGTTTCTATTCCACTGATTTTTTTTAGATGCTATATTATCAAAAGGCCCATTAGTGTTCTTGGTAAGTTAGTCACATTTTAGAAATGAGTGCGCCCTTTGCAGAAGACAAGATTGAGCAGCGTCAGCTGCCTGCGTGATGGTCCAGCCAAGACACCTGAGCCTTTGTTCACTCACACTCCGCACTGTGGCTCTGTTCCTGTTTTAAATCCACCTCTGCCTTCTCAGGAGAACTGTTTTAATTTGTTTGAATTGTGTGATTCATTTTCCTCTCTCTTTAGTCAGCAGATTACAGAAGTAAGAGGAATCACTGCAAACAGCTGAAGAGCAAACTATCCCACATCAAGAAGATGGTTGGGGACTATGACAGACAGAAAACATAGAGGGCAGATGCCACGGTGCGGGAACAGTGAAGGAGTCTGTGGTGCCTCTGGTGTTCTCAGAAGGCAAATGACTGGACCAGGAAGAACTTCGTTTTGGTAGCTTTTACATCATCAGTTTCATATCATCAGTATTGAAGCATTTTATAAATAGCTTTTGATACTCAGTTGGGCTGAACACTCCAGTTAAAGATTTTATAGTTTAAACATCAGTTCCTGTATTAAGAACAAAATACTGGGCCAGGCTTTGTACCACACACTTGTAATCTTGCCCTCTACGAGGCTGAAGACTCAGTGACTTAGCGAGAGAGAGGGTGTGTGTGTGTGTGTGTGTGTGTGTGTGAGAGAGAGAGAGAGAGAGAGAGAGAGAGAGAGATTGAGAGATTGAGAGAGAGAGAGAGATCTGAGATTGAGATAAGGTTGTACTAGTATTCTAGGTCGGCCTTGAACTCTCTGTGTAGCTCAGGTTGCCCTTGAAGTCACAAAGCCTCCTCAAAAAGTGAAGGGCTGGGATGTAGCTTAGTGTGAAGGCTCTGAGTTGAGTCTCCCATGCTAGGAGAAAAAAGAACAAAAATACTGTTTGAGGTTTGAAACCTTCACACCCTAAATTAAATAGTTGCTGTCTTCATACCTAAGCACTTCTTGTCACATAAGCAGTCTCACTAACCCTACCAGTAACCCTTCTGATGACCTATTTATAATCATTTCTTTTCAGATAACAAAACTTGGTCCTTGCAGTTAAGTCTCTGAAATGAAACTGCTTGTTTCAAGCATGCAGGTTTGCTCAAGTCTGTTTTATGACTCTTAACTAACAAAGTCTCTGCCTCTCCTATTTTAGCTACTGTGTATACTGAGTTCTACCAGCCTCTATTGATTTTTTTCAGCTATTATATTTAAATGGTTAAAAGAGGTTTTTTTTTGTTTTTCATGTTACCCTGTAATTGAGATCATGTACAATTAACAAATGTGTGAAAATTAAAGATTGTAAATAATTACTGTTTAAAAATCTAAGTTTAAATCTAGTGGTTACAATTGTGTGTATTTTTAAATACTTTTTATCTTTATGGTTTACATGGTTTTTTTTTGTAATCAACTCAACCTTTTCACTATATCAGTATCTGATTAAATTTACCTTTGAATTATGACTTGAATTATACCTTACAGGAATGTTCAAGTTTTGTAAATGTTTTGTAAGGTATTAAGCCTGGTATTCCTGTATAATATGTCTATTTAACATCATTAATATTAAGGTATGTCATACTACACTCAGGAGTCGTCTCTGATGTTTTAAACTATCTTGGGTGCTGTGCTGATTGGAAATTTCCCAATCCTTTCACTGTAAGAAAGCCGAGGTATGGATGCTATCTGATAAAACACCAAGTTATTTTAAAAGGTGCCCTTAAATCTTTTTTGAAGGTCAAATTCTTACTAATAAAGTGAAATTAGCTGGTAATTCTGTAGTAATCATGGTGGTTATGTCTGTTTGATTTCTGATTAAGACTTTTTTGAGAATCTTTTAAAGAATAATCTTTAGTATGTAATTCAAACATTCTGAAATGTAATTATTTTCTACAGATAAACTTTTTTTTTGAGACAAGGTTTTGCTGTGTAGGTCAGGTGGCCTGCAACTTACTATGGAACCCATGCTGGTCTTAAACTCCATAGCAGTTCTCCTGCCTCAGCCTTCCAAGTGCTAGGATTACCATCCTGAGCCACAATGCCTGGCTATCCAAAGATAAACTGTTAGTCTTTTTTTTTTTTTTTTGGTACTGGGAAGCGAACTGAGGACCTTGTGCTTGCCTGGCAGGCGCTTGTGTTGCTGAGCTATATCCCCAGCCTCAAAGATAAACTTTTAAATAATGTTTCTCATGTAACACTGATTCATTTATTCAAATTGAAAAAATTCTTAGTTTTCTGTTTGCAACACATAACAAAATACATTTTCATAGCTGTTGGATGTACATCAAATGGAAAGACTTTCGGATTGTCTTCATTGACTTTTTAACTCTGTTCTTGGAATTTCCCATTGTTCTCACAAAACAGATATTCTGCTGAACACAGAATAAAATAGCAAGGATCATAAGACTAAACTTGTGTCATAAAATTGGACGTCAGAATTTACAAAATGAGACAATACATTTTCAGATGTGGTACTTCTAAAGGTCACTTCAGGAGCCAAGATCAAGGCGTTCCTGTTGGTGTTGATGTTCACTCACTGGGTGTAACTTTGAGAAGCTACTCATCGGATTCGTTTCCTACTCTGGAAAACAAGATAATTGGATTCAGTTTCAGAGATTAGATTTTCTTCCGTCCCTCATCTGTGGTCCTTATGGCTCCACTGTGCTTTCTGCTATGAATTTGTTCTAAAAGAATTTTTCGTGAAAATATTTAGTCCATCTTTTAAAGTTTCCCTGAATAAAGTGATGCCCTAATCTGTAATTTTGTATTATAAAAGTATGATCAGTATTCTTTTGTTTGTGGGGGGTGGTACCAGGAATCAAACTCAGGACCTTGGTCTTGCCAGCAGGCACTGCATCGCTGAACTATATCCCTGGCCCCAGTATTTTCCATTTTACTTTGAAACCATGTAAAGAAATACAGGGAAGTATAAACATTATGGACCTACTGCCCAGGAATATTCTGTCATATGTGCTTTGTATTTTTTTAAATACAGGCTAGTATTCATAGTAAATAGTGTAGTCACACTGGGTATATATACTCGTACATACACACTAGCAGCCTCATTTAACCCTTGCCACACTCTTGACATGTAACCATTTATTGCTCTCCTTTTATACAGATAGGAAACTAATGATTTGATAGACTAAGTGATCCATGGTCTCTCTAGCAAATGGCCAGACTGCAGATTGAAATCATGGTCTGTTCAACTGTTAGGTCCTATGCTTCCACCCTAGGCAGACTTTGTTAATTAATGGGCTGCATGACGTAAGGTCGCTCTGACTGATGTAAGCAAAGTATCTGTTTTAATGTTGAACTCATCTGAAGTATTTTTAATTAACAAACTGCTTCCTATGAAGTATGTGAAAGACCGTAAGACCTGAACGGCTTCTGTGCCTAGTAAAGAAGGGGCAGGCAGAGGGTCACACGCTTGAGCCCAGTTTGGGCAATTTAGCAATACTCTGTCTCAGCATAAATTTCAAAGGTTGTAGGGCTGGGCGTGGTTGCGCACGCCTGTAATCCTGTAATCGTAGCACTCCAGAGCTGGAGGCAGGAGGATTGTGAGTTTGAGACCAGTCTGGGCTACAAAGTAAGCTCAAGGCCAACCTGGACTGCACAGAGAGATCTTCTCTCAAAAAGACCAAAAAATAAACAGGGGTAGGGGATGTGACTCAGTGTAAAGGCCCTGAGTTTAATCCAATGTACAAGAAAGTCATGGACCCAAAGACTCCGGCTTCTTTCTAGGCCGTGGGAATTGCTCACACACATCCTTCTTCACGCTGGACTTTCTCAGAAGCTCAGCTGCAGGTGTCAGGACGCTGAGGGCTCAAACTCCAGTTCTGCTTCAAAGACAGCTTGGGTAATGAGTTCACACTTGTTCTGGCTGCTCAAGGTTCTTTTAGGCCACACCCGTGCCACCCTGTTTCAGCGGACAGGTGGAATAGATGCAGGACTATGTCAGCCAGCATATGTTTCATACTGGTAGATTTTTCCTAATGGGAAAAAATGTGCAAAAGTGCTTAACTTGGGCGGGTTTTAGAAAATGTATTAGTAAATTACAATGTCCCTTTGCAGCTTGAGAAATAATGTGGGTACATAGCAGGATATTTTTATGTGACTGGAAGAAGATGTGGTACCCCACATTGCTGCCACAGGACCTGCTCGCCATCTCTTCGTCATCCTATTGCTTTGTCCTCTAGCAGTTGCTTGATAGGGGCTGTTGCACAGATTACTTAGCCTCTCTGGACCTCAGTTTTCTATTCTCTGCAAAAGATCATCTCTTACTGTGAAGGGCAGTATGATAAATGCAGTGATCTCATCATGAAGGTAATTATGAACAATCCTAGTCCCAAGACAGTATTTCCAGTTACTCTTCCTGAAAGTGAAACTAACAAGCTTTTTTATTTGTTTTGCTATATAGTATAGGCTGAACTGGAACTATGTACCCCAGGCTGGCGTGGAACTTCGGGTGATCCTCTTGCCTCAGCCTTCTGAGTGCTGGGATTACAGGCATGCCCCACCATGCCCAGCTGAAACAAATTTTTATAAATTATATGTTTTAAAGTGTATGTTGGGGGCTGGGGATTAGCTCAGTGGCATAAGCGCCTGCCTAGCAAGCCTAAGGTCCTGGGTTCGATTCCCAGTACTGGGAAAAAAAATATGTTTAGGCTGACTGTGATGGTACCCTGTACTACACAGCGACACTCTGTCCCAAAACAGTGTGTGTTAGGCCAGGTGTGGTGGTATATCTCAGTCATCCCAGCACTTGGGAGGCTAAGGCAAAAGAATCGCAGACTGAAGGCCAGTTTAGGCAAGTTAGCAAGACCTTGTCTCAAAAGAACAAAAGCGTTGAGGGTGTGGCTCTGCAGAGGCCCTGTGTGAAATCTCAGTAGCACTAGAGGGGGAAACGTGTTTACTCCAGTCCCATGTGCAGCTTTCAATTCTTTTAATGCCAAGTAGGTAAACCTTAGGCTTGGCATGTGACTGGCTCTAGGTGGTGAGCAAATGCTTCCAGGGATAGAATTTACAAACAAAGATCCCAAGCTGAGAGTGGCATACGTACCTCTAAGCTCAGCTCTTTGAAAACCTGAAGCAGGAGGATCCCAAGTTCCAGCCCAGCTTGGGCAACTTAGTGAGTTAGTGAGCCCTTGCCTAAAAATGTAAAAACTGGCTGGATCTGTAGCTCACTGTAACAGCCCCGCACTCAATCTCCAGGACCACGAAGTAACATGTAAAAAAAATTTAAACCGTCTATAGTAAATTCTGGATCTTAATTGTTTCTCTAGAACTATTTTGTTTGCATCTAAAAGTTCTGGAATAGACAAGCCTGTCTCCCCTGGGCTTTTGGGTCACATGCATTGTATTTCAGTTAGACTGCACTGGCTGAGCTGTTGATGAATTCCTTCAATCTGGATTATGTCCAGCCACAGGCAAAGAATAGACTGTGTCATTCTTTATTGTCCTTCCTTAGCTTCACAGATGGAGAAAAGCATCTGGCTAGATGTGGGATTTCTTTATTCTACCACTTTGGTTATGATTAAAGTGTTAGTTGTAATTATGTGAAGAGATTCCTATGGAGTACACATGCTTTGTTCTCTTCTACCCTTTACTGTCCTCAAATCTGTGCGAGTTACAGTTGGGAAAATTTTTTGTTTTTGATATTTTTGAGGCAGGTTTTCACTATGCAGTTCAGGCTGGCCTTGAACTCACTTGTACCCAAGGCTGGCCTCAAATTCACAGCAATCCTCCTGTCTCAGCCTCCTGAGTGCTGGGATTACAGGCGTGTAGTCACTGTGCCTCGCCACCGTGCCTGGTTTCCCCCTTTAAAGCTTGTGACTACCAAGACTTGCAAACTGCACTGCTGCCAAGCCCTGTGTGGTAGTTGGAGCCATCTCTATTTTACAGATTGGCCCCCAAGTTTGAGCTGTGACAGTTTGAGGCCCACACCTGGCATCAGAGCGTGATCTAATGTATTTATGTGTTTGCTGCGGCATTAGGGATTGACCTTACCGCCTTTTTATTTTTTATTTTAAGTCACGATCTCAGTTGCTCAGGCTGGGTTTGAAATTGCAATCCTTCTGCCTCGGTCTCCTAGAGTATGGAGATTACACATGTGCTACTATGCTGGGCAGACCCTGATTTTAAATCCAGGTCTATTCTTTCCAGTAAATTCAGGATACCCTCTGGCAACATTTTTGATGGAGGCCTGATGCATATGGGGAAAATTTTGATACCAACAAAGCAAAATAAGCAACGGAGGTATGTGCCGCATTTCTAGCATCTCTTCCTGGTCCTAACCCTTTCCTGAGGCTCTGGGGTTGCCCTGCTTCTGCACTTCCCAAAGCGGGATGTTAGTGACTCCCCAGTGTTAGCTGGCATCGCAGCTTGCCCGAAGCTGAACTGATCCGACCCACCCACCACCTTCGCAGTTGCACTACACCCTTCCAGCTGCTCAGCTAAAACTTCTGGTTCTTTTTTCATAAAACGCACCGGCCCTATTGACCAGATGTAGAGTCCAATCCCCTCAGCAGCTGCACTGCTTTCAACTGTCACTAGCTCACACAGGTGTGCCCCCTCCACACCAAAGTGCTGTCTCAGCGCCACTGCACTCCCAGCTGCGCTGCCTGGAGAGCTCTTCCCCCAGGTAGGGGTGTGGTGAGCGGCTTCCTCGGCGGGGCTAGGCGCGCTCTTCGCTCAGCTGCGCGGCAAATGCAGCTTGGACACCGCTGCTCCTCTGCGCCCCGCTCTGGTAGCCGCGAACCGCAGCAGCCGGAACGTTTCGGAGCGGTCGCCGCGCGCTGCGGAAGAGCGTCGGCGGCGCGCCGCGAATCTGACGGCGCTTCCGGTGGAGAGTCGCCCGCTCTGGCCGGTGAGTCCGCGGGTAGAGCGAGGCCTGAGCCCTACAGAGGCGGGCGGGAGGGTGGGCGAGATGCCTGGGAGGCTGTTGGGCGGAGGACCTAGCCGAGTTGGCCGGCTGGCCCTGCGGCGAAGGACTGTAGCAGGGAGCGCGGGGCGCGGGCAGAGGACGCGCGGGGTCGCGGACGCGGGCATGCTTCCGGCGCGCGGACGGGCGCTGTGGCCTCGCGCGAGTTGCCTGCCTCGAAGCCCCGCGTTCGCACTTTGAAAGCGGCTGCAGTAACTCTGGCCTGGCTCATCGTGACCCGCCCTCCCGAGCGCGGGGCGGGATGCGGCTCCCGTTCCTTTGCAGAAGCCTCCTTGATGTCTCGCAAAATGCTTGAGAACACTACATGTCCTTTTTTTTTGATGTTCACAGTAAAGCCTGGAAATAGGATCCCTGTGTTCAGTTTCGTCACTGTGACCTGTGCTACCACGTGTGGAATTGCACAGATGTTAAAACTACGGTCACTTCTCATTTTCCAGGTTATCACAGCAGATCACCGAGTTTCCTGAAAGAAATTAATCACTTACAAAGACTGTGTGGTTTGTTAATGCAGTGGGGAGTGTACGGAATTTTAGCTCATAACTTCTGATTCTAGCAGGGGCCACAAAAAGCAGTGATACCTTAGCAGCCGCCTCCAACTTGTCAGTGGATTTTAATTTCAGAAGTCCTTTACAGGATTTTCTTTTTTTTTTTTTGTGGTACTGGGGATCGAACTCAGGACCCTGCGCTTGCTAGGCAGGCGCTTATTCCACTGAGCTATATCCCCAGCCCCCTACAGGATTTTCTATAAAAGCAATGATACAAGTGGAGGATAAAATATTGGTTATGTTCTTATATGTACAGAATCTGCCAAAAAATGTATACACACTTCTGGAAAAGAAAATTTTGTATAAATAGGTTAATACTTTACTTATTGAGACATCGTGAGATTAATACAAGTTACCTGTGGCCTGTGTAGTTAAAACAAATACTCAAGGTGGTGGCCCTGAGCCCCAGACGTTTATCAGTACGGTGAACTGCTGTGTGCGTAACCCGGGTCACTGAGACTGCTGCACACGCGTTTCCAATTTCTTCTCCAAGGGCCAGCGGTGCAGTAGATTTTCTGCGATATGACATCCTTTAGGCTTTTGCAGGGATAAAAATGTTAAAATGTTTATACAAGTTTTCTGAGGTGTATATACATTTTCAGCAGATTCTTTATGTATTTATTTCAAGGCTAATTTATTGAACAGGTAGAGGAAGATCTTATTCATATACAGTTGCTCTACGTAGGCAGACGGAGCACTTCGAGAAAATCTTTGATTCTTGACAAATTGACAAGTCTTCCCTGGGCAATTAGGGAAGATTCTGGAGCAGCAGGAATAACATCTTTATATGGTCATCAGGCCACAGATACGAAGAAGGATGATGCGGGAGTCCAAGTGGGGATGCATTCCCTCAGCCCAGGTTCGGCTACTCCTCCAGCTTAGGGCTGAGACAGGATCAGTGCTGGTCACTCCCAAAAGCCAGGCATGGTGGTATACCCCTGCAGTCACAGCACTAGGGAGGCTGAGACAGGAGGTTTGCCACAAGTTCAAGGTCAGCTTGGACTCTACATAGTGAATTAATTCAAGGCCAGCCTGAACTACAAAGTGAGAGCTTGTCAACCATTGGTCAGTCGTAGTAAGGTTTCTGTAACAACTCCATATTTTTGGCAAATTTCTATAAACTTAGCCTTGAGTTCTGAGCCCACCTCTAGTCCTCGGCCATAGCGCTCCATTAGTTGAAATTTTTTCCATTGTTAACATTCTTTTTTTTTTTTTTTTTTATTTTAGAAACATAAAAGTACAAAAACATATTGACAAACAGACACCCATTATCATAGAAAATAGTACAATCACAACTAATCTATAGACAAGGTGATATGGTCTCAACAATTGTTGTTGCTTTATCCATTGATATCTTCGAATTGTAGATGTATGGACCCATATACAGACATGCAAATTTAGTCA